>NC_069429.1:78471-188471 GCF_026875155.1 Cherax quadricarinatus | reverse complement strand
CGGCTTGCTTGCCTTCCTGCTGGCTTGCTTGCCTTCCTGCTGGCTTGCTTGCCTTCCTGCTGGCTTGCCTGCCTTCCTGCTGGCTTGCTTGCCTTCCTACTGGCTTGCTTGCCTTCCTGCTGGCTTGCTTGCCTTCCTACTGGCTTGCTTGCCTTCCTGCTGGCTTGCTTGCCTTCCTGCTGGCTTGCCTGCCTTCCTGCTGGCTTGCCTGCCTTCCTGCTGGCTTGCTTGCCTTCCTACTGGCTTGCTTGCCTTCCTGCTGGCTTGCTTGCCTTCCTACTGGCTTGCTTGCCTTCCTGCTGGCTTGCTTGCCTTCCTGCTGGGCTGCTTTCCTTCCTGCTGGCTTGCCTGCCTTCCTGCTGGCTTGCCTGCCTTCCTGCTGGCTTGCTTGCTTCCTACTGGCTTGCTTGCCTTCCTGCTGGCTTGCTTGCCTTCCTACTGGCTTGCTTGCCTTCCTGCTGGCTTGCTTGCCTTCCTGCTGGCTTGCCTGCCTTCCTGCTGGCTTGCTTGCCTTCCTGCTGGCTTGCTTGTCTTCCTACTGGCTTGCTTGCCTTCCTGCTGGCTTGCTTGCCTTCCTACTGGCTTGCTTGCCTTCCTGCTGGCTTGCTTGCCTTCCTGCTGGCTTGCCTGCCTTCCTGCTGGCTTGCCTGCCTTCCTGCTGGCTTGCTTGCCCTCCTACTGGCTTGCTTGCCTTCCTGCTGGCTTGCTTGCCTTCCTGCTGGCTTGCTTGCCTTCCTCTGGCTTGCTTGCCTTCCTGCTGCTTGCTTCCTTCTCGGCTTCTGCCTTCCTGCTGGCTTGCTTGCCTTCCTGCTGGCTTGCTTGCCTTCCTGCTGGCTTGCCTGCCTTCCTGCTGGCTTGCTTGCCTTCCTGCTGGCTTGCTTGCCTTCCTGCTGGCATGCTTGCCTTCCTGCTGGCTTGCCTGCCTTCCTGCTGGCTTGCTTGCCTTCCTGCTGGCTTGCCTGCCTTCCTGCTGGCTTGCTTGCCTTCCTGTTTGTTGCCTGCCTTCCTGCTGGCTTGCCTGCCTTCCTGCTGGCTTGCTTGCCTTCCTGCTGGCTTGCTTGCCTTCCTGCTGGCTTGCTTGCCTTCCTGCTGGCTTGCCTCTTCCTGTTGGTTGCCTGCCTTCCTGCTGGCTTGCTTGCCTTCCTGCTGGCTTGCTTGCCTTCCTGCTGGCTTGCTTGCCTTCCTGCTGGCTTGCCTTCCTGTTGGTTTGCCTGCCTTCCTGCTGGCTTGCTTGCCTTCCTGTTTGTTGCTTGCCTTCCTGCTGGCTGTGCTTGCTCTTCCTGTTGGTTTGCTGCCTTCCTGCTGGCTTGCTTGCCTTCCTGTTTGGTTGCCTGCCTTCCTGCTGGCTTGCTTGCCTTCCTGTTTGTTGCTTGCCTTCCTGCTGGCTTGCTTGCCTTCCTGTTTGTTGCTTGCCTTCCTGCTGGCTTGCTTGCCTTCCTGTTTGCTTGTTGCTGGCTTGCTGCCTTCCTGTTGCTTGCGCTCTGCTGCTTCTTCCTGTTGGTTGCCTTGCCTTCCTCTGCTTGCTTGCTTCGCTGCTTGCTGCCTTCCTGTTGTTTGCTTGCCTTCCTGCTGGCTTGCTTGCCTTCCTGTTTGTTGCCTGCCTTCCTGCTGGCTTGCTTGCCTTCCTGTTTGTTGCTTGCCTTCCTGCTGGCTTGCTTGCCTTCATGTTTGTTGCCTGCCTTCCTGCTGGCTTGCTTGCCTTCCTGTTGGTTTGCTTGCCTTCCTGCTGGCTTGCTTGCCTTCCTGTTGGCTTGCTTGCCTTCCTGCTGGCTTGCTTGCCTTCCTGTTTGTTGCCTGCCTTCCTGCTGGCTTGCTTGCCTTCCTGTTTGTTGCTTGCCTTCCTGCTGGCTTGCTTGCCTTCCTGCTGGCTTGCTTGCCTTCCTGTTTGTTGCTTGCCTTCCTGCTGGCTTGCTTGCCTTCCTGCTGGCTTGCTTGCCTTCCTGTTTGTTTGCCTGCCTTCCTGCTGGCTTGCCTTCCTGTTTGTTGCTTGCCTTCCTGTTTGTTGCCTGCCTTCCTGCTGTCTTGCTTGCCTTCCTGTTTGTTGCCTGCCTTCCTGCTGGCTTGCTTGCCTTCCTGTTTGTTGCCTGCCTTCCTGCTGGCTTGCTTGCCTTCCTGTTTGTTGCCTGCCTTCCTGCTGGCTTGCTTGCCTTCCTGTTTGTTGTGTGCCTGCCTTCCTGCTGGCTTGCTTGCCTTCCTGTTTGTTACCTGCCTTCCTGCTGGCTTGCTTGCCTTCCTATTTGTTACCTGCCTTCCTGCTGGCTTGCTTGCCTTCCTGTTTGTTACCTGCCTTCCTGCTGGCTTGCTTGCCTTCCTGTTTACCTGCCTTCCTGCTGGCTTGCTTGCCTTCCTGTTTGTTACCTGCCTTCCTGCTGGCTTGCTTGCCTTCCTGTTTGTTACCTGCCTTCCTGCTGGCTTGCTTGCCTTCCTGTTTGTTACCTGCCTTCCTGCTGGCTTGCTTGCCTTCCTATTTGTTACCTGCCTTCCTGCTGGCTTGCTTGCCTTCCTGTTTGTTACCTGCCTTCCTGCTGGCTTGCTTGCCTTCCTGTTTACCTGCCTTCCTGCTGGCTTGCTTGCCTTCCTGTTTGTTACCTGCCTTCCTGCTGGCTTGCTTACCTTCCTATTTGTTACCTGCCTTCCTGCTGGCTTGCTTGCCTTCCTATTTGTTACCTGCCTTCCTGCTGGCTTGCTTGCCTTCCTGTTTGTTACCTGCCTTCCTGCTGGCTTGCTTGCCTTCCTATTTGTTACCTGCCTTCCTGCTGGCTTACTTGCCTTCCTGTTTGTTACCTGCCTTCCTGCTGGCTTGCTTGCCTTCCTATTTGTTACCTGCCTTCCTGCTGGCTTACTTGCCTTCCTATTTGTTACCTGCCTTCCTGCTGGCTTACTTGCCTTCCTGTTTGTTACCTGCCTTCCTGCTGGCTTGCTTGCCTTCCTATTTGTTACCTGCCTTCCTGCTGGCTTGCTTGCCTTCCTGTTTGTTACCTGCCTTCCTGCTGGCTTGCTTGCCTTCCTATTTGTTACCTGCCTTCCTGCTGGCTTACTTGCCTTCCTGTTTGTTACCTGCCTTCCTGCTGGCTTACTTGCCTTCCTGTTTGTTACCTGCCTTCCTGCTGGCTTGCTTGCCTTCCTATTTGTTACCTGCCTTCCTGCTGGCTTACTTGCCTTCCTATTTGTTACCTGCCTTCCTGCTGGCTTGCTTGCCTTCCTGCTGGCTTACTTGCCTTCCTATTTGTTACCTGCCTTCCTGCTGGCTTGCTTGCCTTCCTATTTGTTACCTGCCTTCCTGCTGGCTTACTTGCCTTCCTATTTGTTACCTGCCTTCCTGCTGGCTTGCCTGTTATGACCAAGGTCATAATGAGATTAATTTATACGTATTATCCACTTAATATTATACTCAGGGTTTCTTTAATATTAGCTAAATTAAAGATTCCACTAGTTTATAATGTTATATGATTTAGGAATATATCCGGGTATGATGTGTATATATTTATGTATTTTGAGTAATGTGTTAGGTAGGTAGGTAACAGCTGGCTAAGAGCTGAAACAAGGTACGTCCTTGGACGGTAGTTTAGCCTACTATTCCCTCTTCCCTTTGGCTAGTTGATGTCATGCAGGGATTACTGTGTTCATTCAGTTCGCTCTCTCTGCCGACTCAGTGAGCATTGACTGAGTTACCTCTCCAGTACTCGAACTTATTCACACTTGGATAGAGAATTCTGTTGTAGAAACTCCTGAACCAGCTTGTGGTTTATTCTGAAGTGAAGTCTGCGGACAGTTATATATCGTTACCTTCAGTTTACGAGGTGACGACCTGTGTCAAGTTTAGAACTTTAAGTGCTATATTCCTTATGCCAGGGAGTTACTCAGTGAAGGTGTCCATTCTCAATGTTTGTACTCGCGTACAAGTAATGTCATTGAGGAAGCAGTATTAACAGTCTCCAGGAGGAGTTTGCTGTACATTCTATTTGTGTTTCTTATGTGAATAAGTTTCTGACGAAGTGATATTTAATAGATATTTATGAATATCTAAAGTATTTAAGCTTTTAAATAAAAATTAACTAGAAAAGACTGAGTAACTATTATTTGTGCCTTACATTTCTAAGTTTGGGAGTATTTTCTCGTTCTCTGAAGTGTATTGTTACGGAGTGCACTAACCTGGCTGAAGATTAAGATTCGAACCGTAACACTTGTCTTCCTGCTAGCTTGCCTGCCTTCCTGCTAGCTTGCCTGCCTTCCTGCTAGCTTGCCTGTCTTCCTGCTAGCTTGCCTGTCTTCCTGCTAGCTTGCCTGTCTTCCTGCTAGCTTGCCTGTCTTCCTGCTAGCTTGCCTGCCTTCCTGCTAGCTTGCCTGTTTCCCTACTAGCTTGCCTGCCTTCCTGCTCCCTCGTGAGGGGGGGGGGAAACTGGTCAACATAGTGGGGTCCCCCTCTAACACCAGCCATCAGCATCATCCAAGACGTATCAAGACAGTTGGTTTAAACTGGCCACTATAATAATTTATATAAACAACCCATTACCAGTACACAACATAGGAGAAATGAGATTGCCACGACGTTTCGGTTCGACTTGGACCATTTACAAAGTCACACTTAAGTACATCGCTGGAGTAGCCTCGTCTTCAATAAGTCTTCACACTGTAAGGCTCTTGATTGAAGGAACTGGAGCTTGAATGACGGCTCTAGGCCTTTCGTGCTACAATCGGTATCATCAGGAGCTTGCAACATTGCAGAAATTAGTAGGAAGTCCAAGCGGATTAGTTCAGGGGAGCAAAAACATTCCCTCTAAACGAGTCCTCTTGGACTTCCTACTCTCTGCAACACTGCAAGCTCCTGATGACGTGTTGACTGCAACACGAAAGGCCTAGAGCTATCATTAAACTCCCCCTGTGGTTTCATTTTGTATCGCTTGTTCGCGATTACTGCATAAGATTATATAATCAAGGAGTGGGTACGTACGTGCCCGGGCTAGTACCAAGTGTAGTGGCGTGCCTGTACAGGCAGGTACGTCCTCCCAAGCTAAATTTACAACAGGTCGTGCACGACACACCCAGCACTCGTGCACGACACACCCAGCACTCGTGCACGGTGAAGGCAAGCCTGAAGATAATTCTGGAAACAATTAAGACACAATCTGCAGGGCTTGGGTGAGGGGTTGTTACTTCTCTCATCAACTACAAACAGAATCAGATCCTCAGAGTCCCTTCCCGGTAGTATCAGATAAATAAGTCATCACGTACAGGTTAAAGTCTAAAGAGAAATGTACAAATAATGACCTTTCATGAGTTTCTGATTACGTTTGTGATCCGCCACTCCAGAAGACTGGCGGAGCTGCGACTCTGGTAAACACTGATGCCAGAGTTCTTACTGTACAATTATTCGCCACAATTAAGCATACAGTATGTACTTTATAGACGATTTGTGGTGAAAATGTTGTGCACTCAAGCCTGTACTGTAATCCAGTGTCTCACAGATCATAATACTGCCTGGGTTTTAAAGACTTCTGTCATCAGTCTTGCAGATCATAATAGTCCCTGGGTTTCAGGTGAGGTTCAATAATGGAAGGGTTATAACAGCCTGGTGATTTCTAGTAAAAAATATAAACTTTAATACCTAACAGTTCAGAATTAAACCCAGTATATACACTGAGGCAGTTTAATATACCATGATTTAAAACGTGTATAAAGCTGTGCCTGCAGAATCCCCATTACGTAACTCTCGCCCTCTAAACTTGCAACAAAAAATCTTCACGAAATCCTTTCTTAGAACGGGATTCTACACTAAAATCCCTGACAGCAAACTTGTCGCAAGAAATAAAAACGGGAGATTCGGTTGAAAAGTGTCAGAAAATTAAATTTATGCTCTAGGGTATCTTTAAACCACATTAGCTAAGGAAAGATACCCAGAATGCCAAGGGTAAGTCTTCCTGAAAGGCTTGTATTCCTTATAACTTAAGTGGAACAAGTTCCCAAAACAGGCGTGGCAATTTAGGCTATCTAAAAACCCTTTTATTATTTGAGTTCTTAAGACTATCGTTAACATGCAAAGGTGCTGGTGTGGGGTTTTCCCGGTGACAGATCATGTCAACCAAACAGGGCAAGTATCCCTTAACTCAAGGGTTCGCTTCTTGCAAGCTCGCACGCAAACCCCAGGGCCTCCTTAACCAGACCACAATACTAGGAAAAGCCGCACCCACTAAGCTTTTAACACGAGAGACAGCAACACATTACATATACACCCAGCTGTATACATATCAACTTATACACCAAGTTCAACCCCCATAACAAATTCACGAATATTAAGTGTACAGGTGATGTGCAGTCTTAGTAACTTACTTAAAGTTACCCATTGCATATGTAACTCAACTGCAGTCGACAGACTTCAGAGAAAAATCTATATGCTAGGCTTTTTTTTACAGGGAAAGTAACTCCAGTGGCACAATGAGAGATCTGTATCTCTGTGTATACACTAGAGTCCAACCCAGAAAAAAAATTATTAATACACAGTTGCAATCGTAGTCTTACTTGGCCATGTGCAAGCCGATATGCTATTTAAATCTAATTAACTAGCTGGGATAATGTACGTACGTCGTGTGCTGTGGACGTGACCTGACTGGCCAATTATGGTGAATCAATTAGTTGCCGGCAAAGAATCCTGACAGGCCACTTGAAGAGCCAAAAGCACTAGGCTAGTTTCCAATACAATTGTCGTCAGTGGCCACACCTGAGGGCAAGTATATCAAAATGAGTATATACGCCGAGGTATCAGTATATATACACACTTGAAGGCAAGTATATGTATACACCAAACCGTATGTGTATATATACCGAGTTGTGTATCTCTGACGCTGTATAGTCCTTGTGGCTTAGCGCTTCTTTTTGATTATAATAATAATGTGTATCTCTGAGTGTACATACAGATGGAGACAGATGGTATAAAAATAGACAAGATGGGAAAACTGTGTAGTATAATGCGATCTCTTATTGATTACATTTCGCCCACAGTGGGCCCAGGTAGACCTGTTTGCAGAAGTGTCGTGTCACCTTCTAAAGGTGACACTAATTCATAAAACACTGCCTCGCCAACATAAGAGAAGAATCCTTCGTTAATTTTGATGATTTGATAGATTGATTTTGGGGAAAAATAGATTTTTGGAAATCTAGGCAAGGGTGTATCTGTTCATAGATTTTACCGAAAAAATTTTAACACAGTTCATGAATTTACCTGTTTAAAAGGTTATTAAAAATTCAATTTTAGTGTTATGTACTCGGGGTAAATATAAAACTCAATTATGGTGATGTTAAAATTATGTTTTCCAAAATTCATAGAAAAATTTTTTTTTTTCACTGAGGTTTCCTGAATATGGCGGTACATAATTCACTGAGAGTTATGTATAAAAGGTTTTGGTAAATCAGTTACTGGTGTTTTTTGTTTTACCTTTCGGGTCATTTAAAATTTTCAGATTCAACTGAGATGTTAATGTACTAAGGTTTTATTTAACATCCATTATTCACTGAGTGTTACCTTACTCAAGGTCATACCCTAGTAACATCAATTCACTGAGATTTAACCTGTAATGATGTGTCATTTGTAACACTAAGATTACTGATGTGATTATGTAACTCAATGCAGTGTAACATCAGATTCACTGAGATGTTACTTGTTCTAAGGATCATGTGTAACATCAGATCACTGAGATGTTACCTGTACTCATAGGTCATTGTAACATCAGATTTCAATGAGATGTTACCTGTACTCAAGGTCATATGTATACATCAGATTACTGGGGAAATGTTACGTACTCATGGTCTGTGTAACTACAGATTCATGAGAGTGTCTACCTGTATCATGGTCAATGTAACATCAGGATCACTGAGATGTTACTGTAATCATGGTCATGTGTAACATCAGATTCACTGAATGTTACCTGATCAACGGTATATGTATACATCAACTTCACAGAGATGTTACTGTATCTCAAGTATATGTAAATCAGATTCATGAGTGTGTTACACTGTACCTCTAGGTCTTTATGTAATACATCAGATCACTGAGTGTACATTACTCATGGGTCATATGGTAAACATAGATTACTGATGTAAACTGTTATATATGGTCTTTATGTTCAATTGCACTGTGTTACACCTGTATATGGTCAGTGTGTCTGTCACTTCAAAGTGTACTATTCATGAGTCATGCTGAACTCAAGATCTACGTTAATTTTATGTTATAGATTGTTGATGAATAGATTCATGTTTACTTTAGGCCAAGTCATATGTAACATCAGATTCACTGAGTGTACCTGTACTCATGTCATGTGTAACTTCAGATTCATGATGATGTTACCTGTATCAGGTCATGTGTACATCAGATTCACTGAATGTTACATGTACTCAGGTCATTGTTAACATCAGATTCACTGGAGATGTTACCTGTATCATGGTCATGTGTAACATTCAGATTCACTGAGAGTTACCTGTACTCAAGGTCATAGTAACATCAGATTCAACTGAGTGTTACTGTACTCATGGTCATGTATCGATTGAGTGTTACCTGTACTCAAGGTCATATGTAAGCATCAGATTCTTGAGTGTTACCTTTACTCATGGTATATGTTAACTCAGATTCACTGAGATGTTACCTGTAACTCAGGTCTATGTAACATCAGATTCACTGAGATTACCTGTACTAGGTCATTGTAAAAGATCACTGAGTGTTACATGTACTTGGTCATATGTAACATCAGATCACTGAGTGTTACTGTACTCATGTCATAGTAGTAACTAGATTCCTGAGTGTTATGTGTAATGGTCATGTAAGTCAGATTACTGAGTGTACTGTCTCATGGTCATATGTAACATCAGATTCATGAGAGTTACCTGTACTAGGTCATGTGTAACTCAGATTCTGAGATGTTACTGTATCAGGTCATTGTAACATCAGATTCATGAGTGTGTACCTGTAACTAGGTCATGTAACATCAGTCCTGATGTTACCTGTACTTCAGTATGATGTAAACTAGATTCACTGAGTGTTACTGTATATGGTCTATGTGAGTAACTAGAGTTCATGTAGAGTTACTTTAACTGGCATTTAAAGTAGATTAAGGGTTCTGTGATAGTGTCATGTAAACTGCGTCATGGTTGTTACTCATGTACATGGATTATGTATAATAGTGAATGTATTACCATGGTCATGTTAAACGTTCACTGATGTAAACTGTAGTCATGTAGTAGTGATGTAACTGGTTCATGTAGTAGTGACTGTACATGGTCATGTAGTATAGTAGATGTAACTGGTATGTAGTAGTGATGTAACTGGTCATGTAAGTAGGATGTAAATGGTCATTGTAGTAGTGATGTAACTGGTTCATGTAGTAGTGACTGTAACTGGTCATGTAGTAGTGATGTAACTGGTTCATGTAGTAGTGATGTACTATGGTCATGTTATAGTGATGTACTGAGTCATTGTTAGTAGTGATGTAACTGCGTCATGAGTAGTACTGTATATGGTCTATGTATAGTGAGTGACTGTTCAAGGTCATATGTAACTGTCATGAGTGTACTGTAACATGGTCATGTGATAGTGATCGTAATGGTTCATGTTAGTTTGTGATGTTAGCTGTAAGTAGTAGTGATGTAACTGGTCTATTAGTATGAGCTAAATCTGGTTCATGTATGTAGTGATGTAATGTATCGTCATGTTTAGTTGTATGGTAAATGGTCTGTGATAGTGACATGTAACTGGTCATGTAGTAGTGGATGTAACTGGTCATGTAGTAGTGATTTTAACTGGTCATGTAGTAGTGATGTAACTGGTCATGTAGTAGTGATGTAACTGGTCATGTAGTAGTGATGTAATGGTCATGTAGTAGTGATGTAACTGGTCATGTATTTAGTGATGAAAATGGTCATGTAGTAGTGATGTAACTGGTCATGTAGTAGTGATGTAACGGGTCATTGTAGTAGTGATGTAACTGGTCATGTAGTAGTGATGTAACTGGTCAGTAGTAGTGATGTACTGGTCATGTAGTAGTGATGTAACTGGTCATGTAGTAGTGATGTAACTGGTCATGTAGTAGTGATGAAAACTGGTCTTGTAGTAGTGATGTAACTGGTCATGTAGTAGTGATGTACTGGTCATGTAGTGATGTAACTGGTCATGTAGTATGTAAATGTAACTGGTCATGTAGTAGTGACGAAAATGGTCATGTTGTAGTTGATGTAACTGGTCATGTATTTAGTGATGTAATGGTCATGTAGTAGTGATGTAACTGGTCATGTAGTAGTGTTTAACTGGTCATGTAGAGTGATGTAACTGGTCAGTAGTAGTGATGTAACTGGTCATGTAGTAGTGAGTAACTGGTATTTTGTAGTGATGAAAACTGGTCTGTAGTAGTGATGTAACTGGTCATGTAGTAGTGATGAAACTGGTCATGTAGTAGTGATGTAATGGTCTGTTAGTGACGAAAACTGTCATGTAGTATTTGATGTAACGGCCCATGTATATTGACGTAACTGGTCTAGTAGTGTGACGTAACTGGTCTTTAGTTTTGATGTAATGTCAGTAGTAGTGACGTAACTGGTCATGTAGTGTGATGTAACTGGTCATGTAGTAGTGATGTAACTGGTCATGTAGTAGTGACGTAACTGGTCATGTAGTAGTGACGTAACTGGTCATGTAGTAGTGATGTAACTGGTCATGTAGTAGTAAATGTAACTGGTCATGTAGTAGTGACGTAACTGGTCATTTTAGTTGTGATGTAATTGGTCATGAAAGTAGTGATGTAACTGGTCATGTAGTAGTGATGTAACTGGTCATGTAGTAGTGATGTACTGGTCATGTATTTGTGACGTAATGGTCATGTAGTAGTGATGTAACTGGTCATGTAGTAGTGATGTAACTGGTCATGTAGTAGTGACGTAACTGGTCATGTAGTAGTGACGTAACTGGTCATGTAGTAGTGATGTAACTGGTCATGTAGTAGTGATGTAAACTGGTCTTGTATTTAGTGACGTAACTGGTCATGTGTAGTGACGTAATGGTCATGTTAGTAGTAAAGTAACTGGTCATGTAGTAGTGACGTAATGGTCATGTAGTAGTGATGTAATGGTCATGTAGTAAGTGATGTAAACTGGTCATGTAGTAGTGACGTAACTGGTCATGTAGTAGTGACGTAATGGTCATGTAGTAGTGATGTAACGGTCTGTAGTAGTGATGAAACTGGTCATGTAGTAGGGGACGTAATGGTCATTGTAGTGACGTAACTGGTCATGTAGTAGTGATGTAACTGGTAATGTAGTAGTGACGTAATGGTCATGTAGTAGTGATGTAACTGGTCATGTAGTAGTGATGAACTGGTCATGTAGTAGTGACGTAATGGTCATTGTAGTAGTGACGTAACTGGTCATGTAGTAGTAAATGTAACTGGCAGGGTAGTAGTAAAGTAATGGTCATGTAGTAGTGACTTTAACTGGTCATGTATAGTGACGTAACTGGTCATGTAGAAGTGATGTAACTGGTATGTAGTAGTGACGTAACTGGGTTTACTCCCCCATTCCTCCGCCCTGAATTTCATGGGGGTGACCCCAGATTCCGCCCTGGATGCTCAACCTAGCGATGCCTTGCCTGTTTGTAACTTGATAAAGCTCACTGTGGGCGAAACGTTGTCAACAAACTATAGCATTACACTGCATTTGTATCTACTTTTCCAGTGTATACATGTGAGTTTACTTGCCAGGGATTAATGACTTCGTGTAGTCTATCGGGTTTAAACCCAATAAAAATTTAAACCTTCAACCTAATGAAAATGAGGCAAAACAATGTAAGAAATCTTAAAAAAATCTTGCCTCGCCTGGAATCGAACCCGCGTCCGTTTAACCAAGGGGGTCAGGGAGGACAAGTGGGCGCACAGAAGAGCATTTGGCCCCAGGGAGAGAAGCATATGATCCTAAAGGTCAAGTGTGTGACCAAGAAGTGTGTGGCATGGCATGCGTGTGCCAAGACAACATTTGGCCAAGAAGCGAATAGTCAAGGGCAAACATGTGGCCAAGACAAGAATGCAGAAGTGTGACCAAGGAGTGTGTGGCTGGCTCCGAAACTCAAGCCGGAAACTCGCAATAACCTAACATATTGCCGGGGCAAACAGCCAAGCTAACAGCCACAATCTATCACACTCAAGCCTTGCTGATAACAATATACTTGGCCCTGTAAACATCCCCAAAGACTTCTCAATTTTCCCTGATACCATCCAAAAAGTGAAAACACGTTACTTAACCCACATCACACCTTAATGAGAAACTAAATTGACCAAAGCCTGAAGACCTACCTAGAAAAGGGCCCTGGGCCTGCTGCAGTGTTATAGATTATAGTTAATTATAGTCCAATTTTTAGGTTTTAAAAATTTTTTTAAAACGAACAGCTAAGTGCCTCTCAAGGAAAGGTTCCCTGATGCTGGTGAGGGGCTCTTGTTTCCGGGGATTTTGGATCTGTACTCATTCCCCTAATTAAGCCTGAATACCTCCCACATTCCTGAAGTACTGTATAAAAACATACTTCGTTAGGTTTACTTTATCATATATACATCTTTGGTCAAAGGTTTCACGTCAGATTATGCTGCTTGGTTCTGGTCTCCCATTACAAAAGGGGACATAAATTCCCTGGGAAAATAGAAAAGAGAAGGAAGGGGGTTTATCTTCGATATTAAAATCTCTCTCAATGACAGGATGTACGCACCAAATTTTGTACGGGAAAAACGAAGTTTAGGGAGGATACGATTAAAAATTTTTTTTAAAGGGGAAAAAACCTGGAATAAAAAAAAGGGGAATATAAATAAAAAAAGACAATACCTGACTGGAATACGTAAAAAACCCCGCACAAGGGAGGAGGACTTATGGCATGTTTTGGTCCGATTTGTACCACTGACAAATCAGAGACACGAATCCTATTGACTAGTTGCTGCTAAAACGCTAACATACACTAATTTTAAAACAGTAACCGTCGGGTTGAATCCTCCCTCGGCACAACTTCCCTAATGAATCTTATCCTGTTTATCCTATGATGTTTACATTGTTAAATGCCCCAAACTTCGAAACCCGTGACTTAACCCGTTTCTTTTTCCCCTTCTCCCTTGTGGTCGGTGGTTAACGCCCCTTCCCCAAACGGTGAGGGCCCGGGGGTTTTTCCCCCCGCCAATAGAAACATTGGACTTTTCTTTCCACCTGTTGTCAGTTTCCCATAGTAAAAGGGTCCTGGGTGTTAGTCGACTGGTGTGGGTCGCATCCTGGGACACTGAC
Source organism: Cherax quadricarinatus (assembly GCF_026875155.1). Lineage (NCBI taxonomy): Eukaryota > Metazoa > Arthropoda > Malacostraca > Decapoda > Parastacidae > Cherax > Cherax quadricarinatus. The sequence continues at coordinate 175,184 of NC_069429.1, read as the reverse complement.
CAAAGGGAGGCCTGGTCACAGCCCGGGGCCGCGGGGCGTTGACCCCCGGAACTCCTCCGGGTATCTCCAGGTCCCCGGGATCTCTTTCCCCTTTCCTTTTCTCCTTCCCCCCTTTTCCCCCCTTTCCTTTTTTTCTTTGGGTTTTCTTTCTTCGTTTTGGGGGGATTCGGGTTCTTCCCCCCTCTCTTCCCCGTGTTTCGTTTTTTGGGGTTCTTTACCTCCGCGTATTTCCTTTTTGTCTTTGACTGACTCTTGCTCCTTCTTGTCCCGCCCCTGTCTGCTGGCCTATATATACTCCCTCGTTCTCCCTTTAGTGTGATTTTTGAAATGGTCAAGTCGGACCGAAACGTCGTCGTAAGTTTTCTCTCACCATTGCGGGTTTTTGTGTAATGGAAATATAAATAACGTTAAGTTGTCTAAGCAAACTGGACCAAAAGTAATGAATTCAATTGGGGGAATTTAATTTAAAAAGGGAAATAAGTACTATTTTGGCAAAGAGTTGTAGAGAGTGGAAACAAACTCCTGGTGCGCCACTGAGAGGGGAAACATGAGGGGGGGGGGTGGTTATTATCCCTTAGGGGCCAATAACCTACTGTAGTTTTCAGCATAATAACAAAAAATAAAAGGGGGCCTACGGGCCCTGCCCAAGGCAGGTCCTTCTAAAATAGCTCGAGGCCTATCATGGAGGGCCGCGGGGGCGTTGATCCCTGGAATACCCTCCGGGAAGACCCCGAAGGTAGCCCCTCACTACCTTCCCTCAAATACAGTTCTCAAATTACCAGAAAGACCCTTTTTTAATTTAACATATCACCACAAACACAGCATTAAACACCCCCTCATCACAGTGAAAAAAACCACCACAAACACAGCATTAACACACCACTCATCCTAGCAGTGAACATACCACCACAAAACAGCATTAAACACCACTCATCCTAGCAGTGAACATACCACCACAAACACAGCATTAACACACCCCCAAACCAGCAGTGAACTTCCCAACCCAAACCAGCTTAAAAACACCACTCATCCTACATGAAAAACCCAACCACAAACAAAAGCATTAACACACCACCATCCTAGCATGAACATACCACCACAAACACAGCTTTAAAACACACCCATACCCTGCAGTGAACATACCACCACAAACACAGCATTAACACACCCCTCTCCTGCGTGAACATACCCCAAAAACACAGCTTTAACACCATCACCCTAGCTTGAACATATCACCACAAACACAGCATTAACACACCACTAAACCTAGCAGGAACATACCACCACAAACACAGCATTAACAAGCTACCCTACAGTGAACATATCAACAAAAACAGCATTAAACACCACTATCCTAGATAACATATCACCAAAAAACACAGCATTAACACAGCACCATTTTAGAAATGAACATATCACCAAAAACACAGCATTAACACAGCACTCATCTTAGCAGTGAACATATCACCACAAAAAACAGCTTTAAACAGCACTATTTAAGCAGGAACATATCCCCCAAAAAACACAGATTAACACACCACTCATCCTACAGTGAACTAAACCACAAAACGCATTAACCCCCACCAACCTATCGAAAAAACATACCCCAAAACACAGCATTAACACACCATCAACCTATCAGTGAAAAAAAAAAACCCACAAAAAAAAGCATTAACCACCCCCTAATATCATAAAACTATAACCCAACACAGCATTAACCCCACTAAACCTATCAGGAACATATAACCAAAAACACAGTTTAACACACCACTCAACCTATATAAAAAAAACCACAAACACAGATTAAACACCACTCAACTATCAGTGAACATAAAACCCAAAAACCACATTAACCAACCCCCAAACCTATCAGAAAACATATAACCACAAACACAGCTTTAACACACCACTCAACTATCGTGAAAAAAACCCACAAACACAGCATTAAACACCATAAACCCTACAGTGAACATTTCCACAAACACAGCAAAACCACCCCATCATCCTAGCAGTGAACAACCACCACAAACACAGCTTAACACACCAACTAAACCATCGTGAACATTAACCACAAACACAGCATTAACCCCACCACCACCCTAGAGTGAACATACCCCACAAACACACATTAACCACCACTCTCCAGCAGTGAACATACCACCACAAACACAGCATTAACACACCACTCATCCTAGCAGTAAACATACCACCACAAACCAGCATTCCACCACCATTAGCATGAACAACCCCCAAAAACAACATTAACACACCACTCATCCTACATGAACAACCCCCAAAAACACAGCATTAACCACCACTCCCCTAGCATAAAACAACCACCAAAAACACAGCTTTAACACACCACTCACCCTACATAAACATACCACCACATTTCATATGATAACTACAAACAGTATACACGCACTGCAGACACCCGGCAACTACACTAATTATACACAAAAATTATATTTTGAACCCCAACCCACTAACACGATGTATACGATAGTGTTATATTACATCCTGTGAGTATTACTGAAATCGTTTTTCCCCCATAACAAAAAAATTTTGTTTAAACATTACAATGTAATTAGATTTTTCTTATGTCTTATTTTATTAAAAAACGAACTGCAAGTTTTGGGTAATAACTAATGTTATTTCGGGGCCTAGTTGTGGGTATTGTTGGGGTTTAAAGCCATCTCTACACAAAGGGTTAAAGGGCTGCACGTCCCCTTTTATATCACTAGTCAAGGATATTTTTGCTCGCAAAATGGGAATTAAAGTAATACAGAATAATGGGGAAAATAGTTTTAAAATTTAGTAATATTTAAAAGGTGTTGGGGTAAGCCAGCGAAAGGCCTGGGGCAGATGGCCCAAAAAGCTCCAACGGCGGGTCATCATCTAAGACCCGCGTCGGGTAACACTTGTCCTGTTTCCTGACTTCCAAACGTAACCAAATTTAAGAAAGCTGTTGTATACCTTAGAAAAAACACCCAACCCATGTAATCAGTAGCTTTTTAAACATGCCACAGAAAAAGGGGAAACGGGCGAAACGTCTCCCCCACTTCTGAATATGAACGTTTCCAGGTCCCCTAAAAAGAATAAAAAGACGGCTATTAACCATAGTTTTGAATGGGGTGGTGGTAAGCCAGTGAAAGGTCTCATCAAAAAACCAAAGCCCCAACGGGGTCTCACCCCTAAGGGAAGGTTCCTTGATGTTGTGGGGGGCTCTTGTTTTGGAAATTTGGGATCTGTGCTCCATTCCCCGAATTAACCGAATGCCTTCCACATCCCCCCCCCCAGGCGCTGTATAATCCCCCGGGTTTTTTTAGCGCCCCCCCCTTGTTTAATAAGTGGTCGTCTTTCTAACACCCGCGTCAGGAAACCCTTGTCCTATTTCCAACCATCTTCCCTAACCCCGTTTTTGTACCGAGCGCTCTACTCTATTTACAAAAGTCAAAATGTCATAAAAAAGGCCAGGTTAAGTGGGGTCAGAAAATACCCCTGAAAATTTTGGGCAAAACATACAACACGGGTCAAATTAAATACAACTCACTTCTTAAATAACATTATTATTATAATAAAGGGGGGAAGCACTAAACCCGAGGATTATACAGCGCCTTTGGGGGGGAGGGAAGGCTTTCAGGTTTAAATTTCGGGGGAATGAGCACAGATCCAACTGGAGCACAGACCAACTGGAGCACAGACCCAACGGGACACAGATCCAACGGAGCAAAACCCAACGGAGCACAGATCCAACGGGAACACAGATCCAACGGGAGCAAAATCCAACTGGAGCACAATCCAACGGGAGCCAGATCCAACTGAACACGACCCAACGGAGCACAGATCCAACGGGGCCCACAGATCCAACGGGAACACAATCCAATGGGCACAGACCCAAAGGGAGAAAAGACCAACTGGAGCACAGATCCAACGGGAACACAGACCCAACTGGAGCACAGATCCAACTGGAGACAGATCCAACTGGAACAGATCCAATTTGGGCACAGATCCAATGGGCACAGATCCAACTGGAGCACAGACCCAAACGGGACCAGACCCAAACTGGAACACAGACCCAAAATGGAGCACGGGATCCAACTGGAGCACAGACCCAAACTGGAGCCCAATCCAACGGGAACACAATCCAACGGAGCACAATCCAACGGAGCAAGCCAAAAGGAACACAGATCCAACTGGAGAACAGATCCAACTGGAGCACAGATCCAATGGACACGATCCAACGGAGCACAGATCCCAACTGGAGCACAGATCCAAACGGGACACAACCAACGGAACACGATCCAACTGGCACAGATAAATTCCCTAGATCAAGACCCCCTCCCAGCGTCAAGGAGCCTTCCTTGAAGGTCTTAAATAACAAAAAAAAGGCACAATACCGTGACGGGAAAAACGATACACAAATAACCCGCACATAAAAGAAGAAGTTTTACGCGCTTTCGGCCCCGACTTGGACCTTTGACTTTGTCAAAGGTCCAAGTCGGACCGAAACGCGCGTAAATTCTTCTTTTTTTGCGGGGTTTTTTGTGGGAACTCACTTTCTTCTGTCTATTGATAAATGTTAAAAAGTGACTAATATACTAGACGTTTGTATAAAAAACACTGTATGAACCCTTGGTAAATTTTGCACTAGTGCTAGTTTCAAATAATTTAAAAATGGCCGGAACGTTATTTAATACATATATTTAGTGTTTGTTCACGTTTTTTTTATGAAAAATCCTGAACAAGCTTGATAGAAAAGTATACTAAAAAAACGACAATAAATAAACCTTGTGCTTATTTGTCTTCTTAGGACTTACTTCCAGATGTTCTTGTAATTTCTCTTGTGCTAGTTTTCTCCCTTGGAGATTTATCAAAATAATTTCCGTACTTTGTAAAACTAAATTCAATGAGAAAATATATTATATTTATAATATAAATTTTTAAAATATATAAATATTATATATTATAATTTTATATAAAAGAATGAAGAATTAAGACACGTGCAACATCTGGGGATTTTTGTGAACGTTTTTCCCCCCCAGTGGGTTGAAGCTGAGGGACTGAAACCTCACGTTTTGTTGGGGTTGCGATGAATTTTGGAACCGACATTGATAAATTAGACACATGGCAACTCTTGGGTATCTTTTTTGAGAAACGTTTCGCCACACAAGACTCATCCATACGAGGGGAAAAAGTGAAAACGGAGGAAATGAGGGAAAAAGTTGAATTTATATTGAAAAAAAACCACTGGGTTTGGGCTTTTTTCAAAGATACCCAAAATGCTGCACAGTCTAATTATTTATCTTTTTCGCCTACACAGTAGCTTTTTCAGTCAAAAAACCCAAGGAGCAGTAGTAAGAAATGATGTTTAAACACTATCAACCTGGGAAAAAAAGGGTTTTTGGTGGGCACCCTCACCGGAAAGAGTGTGAGGTGGTCGTCCCTCACCTGGGAAAAGGGGAGGTTTGGCGTCCCCAGCCTGGAGAAGGTGAGAGGTGGGCATCCCCCAGCCTGGAAAAGTTGAGGTTGGTCAGTCCCCTCACCTGGAAAGAGTGAAAAGGTGGCAGTCCCTCACCGGAGAAGAGTGGGGTGGGCAGTCCCTCAACCTGGAGAAAGTGTGAGGTGGCATCCTCAGCCCGGGAAATTAGAGGTGGGCAGTCCCCGCCTGGAAAGAGTGTGGGTGGTCCCGCCCTCACCTGGAGAAGAGTGAAGGTGGTCAGTCCCCAGCCCCGGGGAAGAGTGTAGGTGGTCAGTCCCCCAGCCTGGGGAAAGTGAGAGGGGTCTCCCTCAGCCTGGAGAAGAGTGTGAGGTGGTCAGTCCTCAGCGGGAAGATGAGAGGTGGTCAGTCCTCAGCCTGGAGAAGAGTGAAGGTGGTCAGCCCTCAGCCTGGGGAAGAGTGAGAGGGGTCAGCCCCCAGCCTGGAGAAGAGTGTAGGTGGTCATCCCCACCCCGGGGAAATGAGGGTGGTCAGTCCTCAGCCTGGAAAGAGTGTGAGGTGGCGTCCCCCACCGGAGAAGATGTGAGGTGGTCATCCCTCACCTGGGGAAAAATGTGAGGTGGCAGTCCCCTCAGTGGGGAAGATGGAGGTGGTCATCCCCCAGCCTGGAGAAAAATGTGAGGTGGTCAGTCCCTCAGCCCCCGGAGAAGAGTGGAGGGGGCACCCGCCGGAGAAGGTGTGAGGGGGTCAGTCCCTCAGCTGGAGAAGAGTGTGAGGTGGTCATCCCCCAGCCTGGGGAAAAAGTGAGAGGTGGGCAGTCCCCCAGCCCGGGAAGAGTGTGAGGTGGGCAATCCCTCAGCTGGGGAAGAGTATGAGGTGGTTAGGCCCCAGCCTGGAGAAAGTGAAGGTGGTCAGTCCCTCAGCCTGGGGAAAATTTTAGGTGGTGTCCCCCCACCTGGAGGGGTTTTAGGTGGTTAGGCCCCCGCCCTGGAGAAGATGAGAGGTGGTCAGTCCCCCCAGCCGGAGAAATTGAGGTGGTCAGCCCCCCAGCCTGGAGAAGGTGGAGGTGGTTAGGCCCCAGCCTGGGGAAAAGTGTGAGGGGCAGTCCCCCACCTGGAGAAGAATGTGAGGTGGCAGTCCCCACCTGGAAAGATGAGGGGGTTAGCCCTCAGCCTGGAGAAGATGGAGGTGGTCATCCCTAGCCTGGAGAAAAGTGAGAGGTGGGGCATCCCTCACCGGAGAAGAGTGGGGGTGGTCATCCCTCAGCCTGGGAAAGGTTGGGGGTGGTATCCTCAGCCTGGAGAAGAGTGAGAGGTGGGGCGCCCTCAGCCCGGGGAAAAGTGAAAGGGGGTCAGTCCCCCAGCCTGGGAAGAGTGAAGGTGGTCAGTCCCTCAGCCCGGGGGAAGAGGTGAGGGTCAGCCCCCACCTGGAGAAGAGTGAGAGGTGGGGCAGTCCCCTCGCCTGGAGAAAGTGAGAGGTGGGCGTCCCCCTGGAGAAAGTGAGGGTGGTCATTCCCCAAGCCTGGAGAAGAGTTCAGCTCCAGGGCCCGAAATACAAGTACATTTACAAGGTATTTTCAATAATGACAAGGTAACAATTAATTAAAAGGTATACAAGTACTTACAAGGTTACAAGTACATGTACAAGGTATACAATACATGTACAAGAAACCAGTACATGTACAAGGGAACAAGACATTACAAGGTTTTTCAAGTACATGACAAGGTTACAATCATTACAAGGGGATACAAGTACATGACAAGGTATACCCGAATGTACAAGGGATACAAGTACTGTAAAAGGTATACCCTACATGTACAAGGTACGTACTGTACAAGGATACAAATACAGCCAAGGTATACAGACCTAGCTACACATGAAAATACACTATTTTAAAATTTACTTTTATGCGAGATTTCCCAAAATTATTCATTTTGTCCCAGGGTTTCGACCCCCACCAGTCCCAAACACCCTGGGTGCGACCCACACCAGCCATAAAACCCAGGGTGACCCACACCAGCCCACTAAACCCAGGATGCGACCCACACCCCTCCACTAACACCCAGGAACGCCCACACCAGTCCACTAAAAACCCAGGATGTACCCACAAAACCCGTCCCTAACACCCAGATCGACCCAAAACCCCTCCACAACACCCCCGGTGCGACCCCACCATCCCCCTAACACCCAGGATGCGACCCACCCAGTCCACTAAACCCCGGAGCGACCCACACCAGTCCCCCTAACACCCAGGAGGAAAACCCACCAGTCCATAACACCCAGATGTGACCCCACCATCCCTAACACCCCCGGGTCACCCCAAACATCCCTAACAACCCCGGTACCCATTTTACTAAAGATGAACATGGAACCGGGGTAAGGAACATGCCCAATGTTCCCACCCTTTCCGGGAATCGAACCCGGATACTGAGCGTGTGAAGCGAGAACTTCTCCTACCAGGCTACGAGCCACCTTAGTGTAGCTGTGAGACCAGTACTGTTATCTACAAGAGAACGTGTGTTATCGAGAACAATTAATCTTGGACGTGTCTTATCAACTTCACTCTGTCGCGAGAGATTAATTATCCAAGAAACAATCACATATACATCTCATCCACAGTCCTATGATACCTTGATAAATGAAACACCTGTGTAACACCTGGGTAGCTTTATTCTGGAAACGTGTCGCCAGCCAGTGGCTTCTACAGTCGATCATCAACTCCAGGAAAAGGGACTAATCACCTCAACTCCTCCCCCTCATCTTCCACCTTTTTCCCGCACTGGACTGAAGAAAAACCCCGACTTTCTTCTACAGTCGATCATCAACCCAGGAAAAAGGGACAAAACACCTCAAAAACCTCCTCTCTCTTCCCCTTTTTTTTGCACTGGACTGAAGAAACCCCTGACTGGGGAAACGTTTTCCCGAATAAAGCATCCCAAATGCAGCACAAGTGTGAGTTTTTAATTTTTTGTTTCTATATAAGTTTCTGAAACAAAACACATTAATTATATGTTGGGTTAAGGACCGCCTTGTATGAGCCAAATAGGTCTGCTGCAGTGTTCCTCCTTTTCTTGTATCACCTATTTGTGGTTTGGGGGGCGAGACTCGCCCTGGCCCCCCCCCTTCACGACCGCTACGAGGTCCCTTTTTCCCTGCTCCTGATTTATCATACCTCGCTTAAAACATCATGTTTCCAGCATCCATACATTACTTTCCCGACCCTTCCACTTCCTGACAACTCTGGACTGAAGAAATACTTTTCCCACATCCCTGTGATTTATCTGAGCAGTTACAAAATAGGGGGTATATTTATTGCGGCAACGTTTCGTTCCCAGGGGCTCTGTCGAGCTTGACAAAGCGATGGAGACGAAACGTTTCCCAAAAAAAAAAATGATTAAGAGAAATTACAAATTAGGGTTTTTATTGTTGAAATTTCGCCCACACACAGACTTCTTCAAATAACGTTGCAACGTCTTGGGATCTTTTTACCCGCCTTCGACAGTATTTAAAACTCCCCTTTTCCCTGAAAATATTGTTCCGCCATGAGCTGGGGCCTTCTCCGTGAGGGGTGGGCCCCCTTGTTCCGACCATGGGGCTGACTCTTCCCAGGCTGAGGGGCTGACCACCTTGTTCCAGACCAGGGGCTGGACCTTCTCCGGCTGAGGGACTGACCACCTTGTTCCAGACCAGGGCTGGACAAACCAAAAACCCCCCGGGCCCGGGGTTGAACCCGCGGTCATAGAGTCTCAAAACTCCGCCCGTCGCGCTCCATAAACCCGCAGCCAAAAATAAAATTCATCCCAAAAGGTAAATTTTCTACACCATAGGAAAGTTTGCACGGGACCTCTTTACCACAAAACAAGTTTTTTCAACGAATCCCAGCTGCGTGGGGCCCTGACGAACTCTAGTCAAGTCCCTTCCTGCCCTCAACAGACTTAAAAATCGTAATGCACATTGCAAATAAACCCTACCCCCCCCGGGTTAAACCCGCGCTAGAGTTCAAAACTCCAGCCCGTCGCGCTTAGCCACTGACCATTTGCCACAATAAATTCATCCACCTATTATTTTCTCACCATAGGAAAGTTCACGGGCCCCTCTGTGACCACAAATGCAAGTTTTAACGACAATCTCCAGCTAGCGTGGCCGTGACGAACCTACCCAAAGCCCCTTCATGCCGTCAACATGATTTAAAAAAACTTTTATTTGCAATCGTTTTTTTTACGATTTCTTAAGTAAAATTTAAAGGCAGTGAAGGGACTTGAGTAAGTTCGCCCCGGCCACCTAGCTGGAGATTCGTTTAAAAACTTGCATTTGTGGTACAGGGGTGCCTGTGCTAACTTTCCTATGGTGTAAAAAAACCCTAGTTGGATAATCTTATTGGGGTAGCGGGTTCTAGGGGCTACGCGAGGGGCTGGATTTTTTGAACTCTATGACCGCGGGTTCAATCCCGCCGGGGGGTATGGTTTATTTCAAACGTGTCATTACGATTTCTTAAGTCTGTTTACGGGAGGGGGAAAGGGACTTTAGCTAAGTTCGTCACGGCCACGCTAGTAGTTCGTCTGTAAAAAAATTGCATTTGTGGCACAGAGGGCCCGTGCTAACTTTTCCCATGGTGTAAAATAACCTAGTTGGATTAATTTATTGTGGCTAGCTGGTCAGTGGGTCGCGCGGGGTGGAGTTTTGAGAAATCTATGACCGGGGTTTAATCCCCGGCCGGGGGGGGATGGTTTATTTGCAATCGGTCATTACGATTTCTTAATCATGGGGCTGGACCTTTTCCAGGCTGAGAGATACCACCATGTTCCAAACCATGGGCGGACTCTTCCCCGGTGAGGGGCTGACCACCTTTTTCCAGACCCTGGAGCTGAACTCTTTTCCAGGCTGAGGGGGTTACCACCTTGTTCCGACCATGGAGCGAACTTTCTCCGGGTGAGGGCTGACCACCTTGTTCCAGACCTGGAGCAACTCTCTCCAGGCTGGGGATTGACCACCTTTTCCAGACCCTGGGGCCCGAAATCTTCTCCAGGTGAGGCGACCCCTTGTTCCACCATGGAGCGGACTCTCCCCCAGGCTGAGAGACTGACCCCCAGGTTTTCCCGACCATGGAGTGGATCTTTTCCAGGCTGGAGACTGACCACCGTGTTTCCAACCATGGGGCTGGACTCTTTCCAGGCTGAGAACGACCCCCGTTTCCGACCCTGGGGTGGCTCTTCCCAGGGGAGGGACTGACCACCGTGTTCCAGACCATGGATTGGGCTCTTTTCCAGGGGGGGGACTGCCACCTTGTTCCAGACCATGGAGGACTCTTCTCCAGACTGAGGGACTGACCCCCTTGTTCCAGACCAGGGAGCTGGACCTCTCCGGCTGAGAGATGACCACGTGTTCCAGACCAGGAGCTGGACCCCCTTCCGGGCGAGAACTGACCACCGTGTTCCAACCCTGGTGGGGGACTTTTTCCCCCAGACTGGGGACTGACCACCTTGTTCCAACCTGGACCCTGAACCTTCTCCAGGCTGAGAGACTGACCACCTGTTCCAACCATGGAGCTGGACTCTTCTCCAGCTGAGGGACTGACCACCTTGTTCCAGACCATGGAGCGGACTCTTCTCCAGGCTGAGAGACTGACCACCGTGTTCCAGACCATGGAGCTGGACTCTTCTCCAGGCTGAGAGACTGACCACCGTGTTCCAGACCATGGAGCTGGACTCTTCTCCAGGCTGAGGGACTGACCACCTTGTTCCAGACCATGGAGCTGAACTCTTCTCCAGGCTGAGGGACTGACCACCTTGTTCCAGACCATGGAGCTGGACTTCTCCAGGCTGAGAGACTGACCACCTTGTTCCAGACCATGGAGCTGAACTCTTCTCCAGGCTGAGAGACTGACCACCTTGTTCCAGACCATGGAGCTGAACTCTTCTCCAGGCTGAGGGATTGACCACCTTGTTCCAGACCATGGAGATGAACTCTTCTCCAGGCTGAGGGACTGACCACCTCAAATATTATTTCTCCAAGGTTGATGTACTGATTAATCATCTTCGATTCACTACACCTGCTGCCTCAATATCTGACTGAAACCTACTATGTAGACGAAACGTTTCCATACACAAATAACCCGCACATAAAAGAGAGAAGCTTACAACGACGTTTCGGTCCTACTTGGACCATTAACAAAGTCACACTAACCAGAAGTGGAGCAGGACGGCTATATATAGACAGTTCCAGTCACGCTATTGTGCCTTTTTTAGTTATTTACGAAACGTTCCAACAATAAGGACACCCAGCTGCTGCACATGTATCTTAAATCATCAAAATGCACAAAACGCTTCCATAGTTATCACGATCCTAACGAAAAACAAATCAGCGATTATTTTTTTAATTATTTCATGCCTTAAACAAATTAGTTTACCCATCTCGGGGGAATAGGGGAGTATATTTCGTGTACAACTCTGGCTCTCTTCAGAACACTCTGCAAGTCACATTAGACGATTTATGGACCCTGGGAGCAACAGTAGTAGATAGCAAGGCGGTGATACAAAGATATATAAGTAAATCAAGTGTGATTTGTGTGGGTAGTGATCGTACATGGATGGGCCGGGCTGGTGGGTGGTCGTACATGGAAGGGCCGGGCAGGTGGGTGGTCGTACATGGATGGGCTGGGCTGGTGGGTGGTCGTACATGGATGGGCTGGGCTGGTGGGTGATCGTACATGGATGGGCTGGGCTGGTGGGTGGTCGTACATGGATGGGCTGGGCTGGTGGGTGGTCGTACATGAAGGGCCGGGCAGAGTGGGTGGTCGTACATGATGGCTGGGCTGGTGGGTGGTCGTACATGGATGGGCTGGGCTGGTGGGTGTCGTAACATGGAAGGGCCGGCAGGTGGGTTGGTCGTACATGGATGGGCTGGGCTGGTGGTGTCGTACATGGAAGGCCGGCTGGTGGGTTGGTCGTACATGGAAGGGCCGGGCTGGTTGGTGGTCGTACATGGATGGGCTGGGCTGGTGGGTGGTCGTACATGGAATGGCTGGGCTGGTGGGTGGTCGTACATGGATGGGCTGGGCTGGTGGGTGGTCGTACATGGATGGGCTGGGCTGGTGGGTGGTCGTACATGGATGGGCCGGGCAGGTGGGTGGTCGTACATGGATGGGCTGGGCTGGTGGGTGGTCGTACATGGATGGGCCGGGCAGGTGGGTGTCGTACATGATGGGCCTGGGCTGGTGGTGGTCGTACATGGATGGGCTGGCTGGTGGGTGATCGTACATGGAAGGGCGGGCTGGTGGGTGGTCGTACATGGAAGGCCGGGCTGGTGGGTGGGTCGTACATGGATGGGCCGGGCTGGTGGGTGGTCGTACATGGATGGGCTGGGCTGGTGGGTGATCGTACATGGATGGGCTGGGCTGGTGGGTGGTCGTACATGGATGGGCTGGGCTGGTGGGTGGTCGTACATGGATGGGCCGGGCTGGTGGGTGGTCGTACATGGATGGGCTGGGCTGGTGGGTGGTCGTACATGGATGGGCTGGGCTGGTGGTATCGTACATGGATGGGCTGGGCTGGTGGTGGTCGTACATGGATGGGCTGGGCGGGTGGGTGATCGTACATGGATGGGCTGGGCTGGTGGGTGGTCGTACATGGAGGGGCTGGGCGGGGGGTGATCGTACATGGATGGGCTGGGCTGGTGGGTGGTCGTAAAATGGATGGGCGGGGCGGGTGGGGGTCGTACATGGAGGGGCTGGGCTGGTGGGTGGTCGTACAGGGATGGGCGGGGGCTGGTGGTTGGTCGTACATGGATGGGCTGGGCTGGGGGGTGGTCGTACATGGATGGGCTGGCTGGTGGGTGATCGTACATGGATGGGCTGGGCTGGTGGGTGGTCGTACATGGATGGGCTGGCTGGTGGGTGGTCTTTACATGGATGGGCTGGGCTGGTTGGTGGTCGTACATGGATGGGCTGGGCTGGTGGGTGGTCGTACATGGATGGGCTGGGCTGGTGGGTGGTCGTACATGGATGGGCTGGTGGGTGTCGTACATGGATGGGCTGGGCTGGTGGTGGTCGTACATGGAGGGCTGGGCTGGTGGGTGGTCGTACATGGATGGGCTGGGCTATGGTGGGTGGTCGTACATGGAAGGGCGGGCTGGGTGGGGGGTCGTACATGGATGGTGGCTGGTGGGTGGTCGTACATGGAGGGGGCTGGGCTGGTGGGTGGGTCGTACATGGATGGGCTGGGCTGGTGGGTGATCGTACATGGATGGGCTGGGCTGGTGGGTGTCGTACATGGATGGCTGGCTGGATGGGTGGTCGTACATGGATGGGCTGGCTGGTGGGTGATCGTACTATGGATGGGCTGGGTCTGGTGGGTGGTTCGTACATGGATGGGCTGGGCTGGTGGGTGATCGTACATGGATGGGCTGGGCTGGTGGTGGTCGTACATGGATGGCTGGGCTGGTGGGTGGTCGTACATGGATGGGCTGGGCTGGTGGGTGGTCGTACATGGATGGGCTGGGCTGGTGGGTGGTCGTACATGGAAGGCCGCTGGTGGTGATCGTACATGGATGAACTAGCGGGTGGTCGGGTGGAGGCTGGCTTGTTCAGAATGGAAGGTCAGTAATTACCTATTTTTAACTACCTATTTAAAAAAGTTTGAGGGGGGGGGGAAGGTAAACTACCAGTGACTAATACGCTAACAGTACGTTAAAGCAACTGTATCGAAACCACGGTACACATGGAGTTAGAACTCGGAACAAGTTCTAACTCCACCCATACTGTGGTTTGTTGGTAATTAGTGTTATTACGAGTGCGTGAGTCAAATGTATGGAGTCCATTAGTTTCTTTTCTGCTTAACATCCCTTCAAGGTAAAGGGGGGGCGTTGAGGCTGGTGTTGAAGACCCACCTGGAAACTGCGCCGTCGAGGGTGAGGGACTGATCACCTGGAAACTGCACCTTCGAGGGTGAGGGACTGATCACCTGAAAACTGCGCCGTCGAGAGTGAGGGACTGACCACCTGAAAACTGCGCCTTCGAGGGTGAGGGACTGACCACCTGGAAACTGCACCTTCGAGGGTGAGGGACTGACCACCTGGAAACTGCACCTTCGAGGGTGAGGGACTGACCACCTGGAAACTGCGCCGTCGAGGGTGAGGGACTGATCACCTGAAAACTACGCCGTCGAAGGTGAGGGACTGATCACCTGAAAACTGCACCTTCGAGGGTGAGGGACTGATCACCTGAAAACTGCACCTTCGAGGGTGAGGGACTGACCACCTGAAAACTGCGCCGTCGAGGGTGAGGGACTGATCACCTGAAAACTGCACCTTCAAGGGTGAGGGACTGATCACCTGAAAACTGCACCTTCGAGGGTGAGGGACTGATCACTTGAAAACTGCACCTTCGAGAGTGAGGGACTGACCACCTGAAAACTGCGCCTTCGAGGGTGAGGGACTGACCACCTGAAAACTGCGCCGTCGAGGGTGAGGGACTGACCACCTGAAAACTGCACCTTCGAGAGTGAGGGACTGACCACCTGAAAACTGCACCTTCGAGAGTGAGGGACTGACCACCTGAAAACTACGCCGTCGAAGGTGAGGGACTGACCACCTAAAAACTGCGCCTTTGAGAGTGAGGGACTGATTATATCGTCTTTACATCTCTACTACTACAATGTGGCAGATGTTGCAGGTGTATGGTGTAGGAGGTAGGTTACTGAAAGCAGTGAAGAGTTTTTACGAGGATAGTGAGGCTCAAGTTAGAGTATGTAGGAAAGAGGGAAATTATTTCCCAGTAAAAGTAGGCCTTAGACAAGGATGTGTGATGTCACCGTGGTTGTTTAATATATTTATAGATGGGGTTGTAAGAGACGTAATGCGATGGTCTTGGCAGAGGTGTGGAGTTCCAAAAGATAAAAGCATCACACATAAAGTGGGAGGTATGTCACAGTTGCACTTTCTGATGACACTGTGCTCTTGGGAGATTCTGAAAGAGAAGTTGCAGAGATTGAGGATGAATTTGGTAGGTGTGCAAAAGAAGAAAATGGAAAGTGAATACCGGAAAGGTATGGTTATGAATGAAAACAAAAATATTAGGTATGAAAGATTGGATATCAGATTGGAGGGAGAGCGTAGGAGAGGGAATGTATACAGATATTGGGAGTGGACGTGTCAGCAGGATGGGTCTATGAAAGAAGAGGTGAATCATAGAATTGATGAGGGGAAAAGGGTGATTGTGCACTCTAGTCTGGTTTTTGGAGACAAAGAACTTTGTCGCTTGGAGGCAAAGAGGGTAATGTAGAGAGTATCATTTTAACCAACGCTCTTATAAGGGTGTGAAAGCATGGGTGATGAATGTTTGCAGCGAGTTGAGAAGGGTGGAGGCAGTGTGCGATGTCATGTCTGAGGGCAAATGAGTGGTGTGAATATAAATGGCAGAAGAGATTCGCGTTTGGGAAGTTAGAGAAGGGTGCGGATTACCAAACTGTTGTCCAGAGGGCTGAGAAGGTTTTAGTTGAGTGGTTCGGAATGTAGAGAGAATGGAGCGAAACAAATGACTTCCAAGAGTGTAATCCATCTGTAGTGGGAAGGAAGGCGGTAGGTCGGCCTATGAAAGGTAGGAGGGAGGGGGTAAAGGAGTTTTTGTGTGCGAGGGCTTGGACTTCCAGCAGGCCATGCGTGTGCGTTTTTGATGGATTGGAATGGAGACAAATGTTTTTAAATACTTGACGTGCTGTTGGAGTGTGAGCAAAGTAACATTTATGAAGGGATATACAGGGAAACCCGGCAGGCCGGACTTGAGTCCTGGAGATGGGAAGTACAGTGCCTGCACTCTGAAGGAGGGGTGTTAATGTTGCAGTTTAAAAACTGTAGTGTAAAGCACCCTTCTGGCAACAGTGATGGAGTGAATGATGGTGAAAAGTTTTTTTCTTTTTTCGGCCACCCATGCCTTGTGTGGGAATCGTCCAGTGTGATAATAAATAAATAATCTCTACTACTGCTACCCCTCCTCTGCAGTACGACCGAAAAAGCCTACTGTGCAGGCGAAACGTTTCTAAATAAAGATACCTAACTGTTGGAGATGTGTCTTACTTATTAACCTGTCGGTATTGTATACCATTATCATGTTCACACCATCCCACACCCTCTTCCTGTGCTGGAAAAAGACATAAAAACAATTGAATTCTGTTTTTTTATGTAGCAGCACACTACTGATGAATCCAACTTTGTATAATTAAAAAATGAATCCCCTGTGGTACCCCGTCTCACCCGAGTCGCCTAATACGGGTAACAATTGTAAAATTCAACACCATCTCTCTAATTCTCATTACCAGTCAACACACACACTTCCGCCTCCGCCAAACCCACCTCCAACACCTCTGTGTGAATCCCCAACCTTCACTCGACGCGCCCACTTCAGTTACAGTAATTACACAAAAATGTGTCATCGCCAACGGGGCTCGACCTAAGATAAGGCAGATCCACACCTGGGCCAGTATTTGCTGCAGATAGTTGTGGCTGCAGGGAAATATGCCTATAGTCGACACTAAATAATTCCGAACGCTTTATATAGTAACGCAAGGACAGGGCTGTCGAAGGAGGGTTTGGTATTCCATTAATACAAGTCGACACTCGATAATTTCTAAACGCTTTGGAGGATGGTAACGCAAGGACAGGGCTGTCGAAGGAGAGGTCTGGTGTTCCATTAATACAAGTCGACACTCGATAATTTCTAACGCTTTGGATGGTAACGCAAGGACAGGGCTGTCGAAGGAGAGTCTGGTGTTCCATTAATACAAGTCGACACTCGATAATTTCTAACGCTTTGGATGGTAACGCAAGGACAGGGCTGTCGAAGGAGAGTCTGGTGTTCCATTAATACAAGTCGACACTCGATAATTTTAAATCGCTTTGGAGGTAACGCAAGACAGGTGCTGTCGAAGGAAGACTGGTGTTTCCATTAATACAAGTCGACACTCGATAATTTCTAACGCTTTGGATGGTAACGCAAGGACAGGGCTGTCGAAGGAGAGTCTGGTGTTCCATTAATACAAGTCGACACTCGATAATTTCTAACGCTTTGGATGGTAACGCAAGGACAGGGCTGTCGAAGGAGAGTCTGGTGTTCCATTAATACAGTCGACACCCCCCCTCGATATTTCTAACGCTTTGGATGGTAACGCAAGGACAGGGCTGTCGAAGGAGAGTCTGGTGTTCCATTAATACAAGTCGACACTCGATAATTTCTAACGCTTTGGATGGTAACGCAAGGACAGGGCTTCGAATGAGAGTCTGTGTTTCCAATTAATACAAGTCGACACTCGATAAATTCTAAAACGCTTTGGATGGTAAACGCAAGGCATGGCTAGTCGAAGGTGTTCCAGTTACAGCTTACCTCACAACCACTAGCAGTGGTTGTGAGGTAAGCTGTCAGACACCATCAAGCTAGAGAAGTACTATCCTGTCATATGAGCGACACTGAAGCCTTACTGGAGATTATATTACTCAGCTCTCGTATTCATATTAGAAAATGCGCTGGGAATAATAACAGAGAAAACTACTTAAATTTATCTCGTGTATCAGAAACCTTTCCTACAAATACACGTTGAATGCACTGAAATTTCACTCTGGAAAGACGTAGAATTAGAGGGAATATGACTGCAGTGTACAAATGCAAAATATAGCTTACTGAATGTACTTGAGAGTAATCTCTAAATTACAAATTAAAATTTCCACGTCTCGTTGCTATCACAATATTTGAGACAACTTACAACCAACGTTTTTTACAATTAAAATATCTTAGGTCGAACCTGTCTAGTTCTCGTTTCCGGTTGTTATGGGACCTCTCGTACTGCCCTGTATGAAAACACAGGTAGTCAGACCAGTTCTGTTTATTTACATGGGGGAGCACTAAACTTGTAGGGATTTTACAGTTTCCTGGTTATGATGGAAGTTCTGGATTAAATTCAGGAGCCTGAGCACAGATACAAATCCCCTAGATCAAGAGCACCTCAGCCGCAACATCAAGGAAACCTCCTTGATGGACAAGAACCTCCTTAGGGACAGGACCCTCCTTTGAGGGGACAGAACCCTCCCTTGAGGGACAGGAACCTCCCTAGAGGGACAGGACCTTCCTTGAGGGACTGACCTCCCTTGAGGGACAGGAACCTCCCTTGATGGACAGATCCTCCCTTGAGGGACAGAACCTCCCTGAGGGACAGGAACCTCCCTTGAGGGGACAGGAAACCTCCCCCATTAAAGGGCACAGAACCTCCCTTGAGGGGACAGGACCTCCTTGAGGAGACAGGAACCTCCCTTAAGGGGACAGGAACCTCCCTTGAGGGGACAGGAACCTCCGTTAAGGGGTCTTAGTATTAAGCCTACAGGAATTAGACATATGCAACACCTGACTATCTTCATTTGAAGATGTTTCACATATGCAGATGTTTGCGTGTGTTTAATTCCTCGTCCAGTCAGTATTGTGTAACGTTATGGTAGAAGTGATTTCTAGTCCTGACGCACTCACCTGATCAAAGTAAGCAGCAAGCATCATGGTGTTATGGGTGACGCAAAACTCCAGTAGTCTGATGCACGTGTTTAGCGGATGACGCAAGCCCGAGCAGGCTGACACAACCGGGTTACTGTATGACGCAAGCCTCGTGCAGGCTGACACACCGTTGTTCAGGATGACGCAACAGCCTCGTAACAGTGCTGACACACCTGTTCTGATGACGCCAGCCTCGTGCAGTCTGACCACATACCGTGGTTCTGGATGACGCAACTCGTGCAAGGCTGACACACCGTGGTCTGGATACGCAAGCCTTTTGCAGGCTGCCTACATACCAAGCCGTGGTTCCTGATGACGCATGCCTCGTGCAGGCTGACACACCGAGTTTCTAGATGACGCAAACTTTGTGTAGCTGGTTACAACGTGCCTTATAGATAACGCAAGGCTCGTCTAGGCTAATACGCAAAGGCCGGTAGCACACATCACCGGCTTACAACGGTGCCATCAACACTAATCCATGCCAAGGTAGAGTGCCGCTATCCTATTCACTTAGCAGCCTGAACCATTAATGTCAGAGCCACGGGTTTAAGGGAAGCCTAGGGGGTATTTCCTACGCTACCCATAGTTCCTCCCCTCTGGGGGTCTTAGGGAGGTATCTTAGGCTCAACTGGAGCCTAGTCAGAAGACCTGGAAAAGCCCACCAGGTGTAGGGGATTTCCAGTCTGTGTAGGAGATCTTTGCTTAGTGTTTGGGGCTCCGACCAGTGTTGGAGTTCCAGCTAGTGGTGGGCTACAGTGTGATTCTCGCCATGTTGGATTCCAGCCAGTACGAAGCCCAGTCAGTGGATTTTCCAGCCAGTGATGGGGTTTATATCCAGCCAGAGGTATGGGGTTCCAGCCAGTTGTTGGGGTTCCAGCCAGTGTTGGGGTTCCAGCCCGTGTTGGGGTTCCAGCCAGTGTTGAAGTCCCAGTCAGTGCTGGAGTTCCAGCCAATGTTGAAGCCCCAGCCAGTGTTGGAGAGGGTAGCAGTGTGGCCTACTGAGACGAGCGCCAGCAACACACGTCTCCCACTGCCTCCTGCCAGTTGCCAACTGAAGCATTAAGACAGTGTGAGTGTGTGTTCCCCTGAACATGTGCTCCTCCCCTCCCTCTCCCATTACCCCTTCCCCTTCCCCTACCCTCCCTCTCACACGTAAACAAACCCCCATGCAGGTGCCTCGCTCAGGTGAACGCCGACGCACCTGAGCTAAATTTATGTGTGTTTACCCCCCTGTTTTTTTTATTTTGAAAAATATGTGGAAAAACAATAGCCTACCCAAGGCTCTATTAATGGGTATTTTTCCCGTAGCTGAGTTGGTAGCGCATTCAGTTCACACACTGAGGTCCGTGGCTCGATCCCCGGTACGAGTGCAATCATAATGACGTATTTCCCTAAGACACCTTCTGTCCATGTTCACCTAGCAGAATTCGTTACTTGGGGTGTCACCCTAACCTGCTTCCCTGTTCCAAACAGTAAGTAGGTACCTGAGTGTTATAACTGCTGTGGAAAAAATTAGTATGGTGAAATGGAATTTAGTTAGGTAACAGTGTAACAGTATAACATTATAGTAGAAACATGTAACATTAGTAACATAGAAAAAGTAGTATTGTAACGGTGTATCGAGTAACGTATAACTTTAAGTATATAGAAACATATAACTTTAGTAGTAGTAGTAAGGGTTAGTATCTTTAACAGTAGTAAAAAATAGGTGTAGTAACAAAGTAACTTAGTGTAGTTTACAGTAGTAACAAAGTGTGTATAACGGTAGTAGTGAAACAGTAAACATTATGTATAGAAAACAGTGGGTAACATTAATGTGTAACATATAAACATTTTTAAAAAACAGAGAAAAAATTAGTAGTAACGTAGTAACAGTAGTAACATTAGTAGTATAACATATTTAACAGAATAACATTATTTATAGTAACATATAACATAGTATTTAACATAAAAAATTTAGTAACGTAGTAACGATAACTTTTGGGTGTAGAACAGTAGTAACAGTAGTATAACATAGAAACATTAGGTAGTAGTAAAGTAGTGAACGTGTAAATTAGTTTTTAAAGTACAGTAGTAACATTAGTAGTTGTAAAACTTTAGTAGAAAACAGTAGTATTTGAAACAAGTAACAGTATAACATTAGTAGTATAACATAGAACATTAGTATAGTAAATTAGTAGTAGTAAACAGTGTAACTTAGTGTAAACATTGTAGTGTAGTGTAACTTTGTATAACGTATAACATTAGTATAGTAGTATTTAACATTTGTAGAAAACAGATAGTAGTAATATTAATAACATTAGTAGTAGTAGTAACATTAGTAGTAAAATTAACAGTAGAACTTTAGTGTATATTAAATTAGTATAGTAGTAACAGTAGTAACATTGTAAAAATAACTTTATAGTATAGTAACAAGTAACTTTAGCAGAGCGTAACTTTATGTAGTAGTAACAGTATAGTAGAACAGAGTAGTAGAGTAAAGTAAAAAATTTAGTAGTAACATTAGTAAGTGCAACGTAGTAACTAGTAGTAGAAAACAGTAAAAAATTGAGTGGAATAACGAAAAACATTGTAGTAAAAAAGTATAACTTTAGAGTAGAAAACAGTAAAAACATTATAAAAACATAGAACATTGAAGAGTAACTTAGTAAATAGAGTTTTAGTAACTTTTAGTAAAAGTAGTAGTTTAACATAGAAACATTTAGTAAAAAGTAAAAAGTAAAAACATTAGATAGTAAAACAGGTAACAAAAAGGTTTAGAACTAAGTTTTTTTAAACAGTTAGAGTAGAACTTTAGAGTAGTAAAACGTATAACTTTATTTGTAGAACCCCTAGTGAAAAAACTTGAAACATTTATAAAGGTAACATAGTAGAAAAACAGTATAGTAGTGTAACAAAGTTTTTAAAAACATAGAAAATTTAGTAGTAGTAGTAAATTAAAAACCAAAGTAGTAAAACATTATAGTAGTAGAACGATAACATTATAGTAGATAGAAACTTTTAGTAGAAACCAGATAGTATAATATTAGTAAAATTAGTATAGATAACTAGAAACATTGTAGTAGTAGTAACATTAGTAGAAATTAAAAACGTGTAACATTAGTATAGAAGTAGTAACATTATAGTAAAGTATATAGAAACGTAGAAACATTTAGAAAACATTAGTGATAACAGTTAAAAATAGTAGTAGTAACTTTAGAGTAGTATAAAAAAAGTAAATTGCATCGTAACTTTAGAAAGAGTAGTAAAGTAGTTTAAACATATAGTGTGTAACAGTGTAAATTAGTAGTAGTATAACATTAGAAACAGTAGTAGAAATATTAGAGTAACATTAGTAGTAGTAGTGAACATTAGAGTAACTTAGTAGTAGTAAATTTTTTAAAATTAAAGTAAAGTATAACATTAGTAGTTATAACATAGAACAGTAGAAAACCAATTAGCAGTAGCAGTAAATAAGTATATATAACTAGTAGTAGAACAGTAGTAGTAGTAGAAACAGTGTAACATTAGTAGTAACATTAAAGTAGTAGAAAACGTATAACGTAGTATTAGTAACAGTAGAAACATGATAGAGAAGTAACGTATTAACATTAGTAGTAGTAAAAGTTACATTAGTAGTAGTAAAGTGTAACAAAGTGTAACAGTATACATTAGAAGTGAACATAGTAAATTTAGTAGTGTAACAGTAGAAACATGTTAGTAACAGTAGTAACATTAGTATAAAGAAACAGTAAAAATTAGAGTAGTTAACATTTAACATTATTATATAGTAACATTAAGTAACATTAAGTAGAATTAACAGTAGTAACTTTTAGTATTTTTTAAACGTTTAACATTGTAGTAGTATAAAAAAGGTAACATTAGTAGAGTAAAACATTAGAGTAACATTAGATTTTAAAAAATAACATAGTAACATTATAGTGTAGTAACATAGTAACTTTGATAGTAACAGTAGTAACTTTATAGTAGTAGTAACTTTTAGTAACTAGTAACATTTAGTAACTTGAGAAATAGTAACAGTTAAAATTAGTAGTAGTATAACAGTAGTAACATTAGTAGTTTTTAGTAACTTTAGTATTGTAGAAAATTTTAAACATTATATAGTAGAAATTTTTTGTAGTAGTGTAACGAAAACATTAGTAAGATAACAGTAGAACTTAGTAGTAGTAGTAACATTGTAGAAACTTTATATAGTATAACAGGTAACATTGAGTGTAACATGTAACTTTGTGTAAAAATATAACTTTTTGTAGTAAACAGTATAACATTATAGTAGTAGTAACATTAGTAGTAGTAGTAACATATAACATTGTTTTGTAGTAACATTAGTGTAACATTAGTAAAAGTAACATAGTAACATTTAGTAAGTAACAGTATAACATTAGTATATAACAGAAAACATTGGGTAGAAAGTCCAGTATAAATTAGTGGGTGTGTAACCATTGTAGTAGATAAGAAGTAACATTAGTATATTTAGTAACAGTATAACTTTAGAGTATTTAGTAACAGTAGAAAATTTAAGTTAAAACGGGTTTAACTTGTTAGAACAGTATTACATTAGTAGTTTAAACAGTATAACTTTGTGTAATATTAAAAAATAGTAACTTTAGTAGTAGTAACAGCAGTAACGAGTAGTAGTAACAGTAGTAACATATAAGTAACATATAACTTAGTAAAAGTAACAGTGACATTGTTAGAAACGTAGTAAAATTAGTATAGAGTAACATTAGTTATAGTAACAATATATAGTAACAAGAACATTCAGATTGTCAAGTAACATTAGTGTAGTAACATTATATATTTAGTAACTAGTAACATATAGTAATAGTAACAGTATAACATTAGTATAGTATAAAAGTAGTAGAGAACTTTAGTGTAAAAACAGTAGAAACTTTATATAGTAAACGTTAGTGTAACAGTAGTAACTTATAGTAGCAAAACGTATAAATTAGTATGTGTAACAGTAGTAACTTTAGATAGTAGAAAATGTAACATTATAGTGTAACGTTATAGATGTAACGTAAAAATTAGAGTAGTAGTAACATTAGTAGTGTGTACAAGTAACTTTAGTGTAGTAGTAACATAATAAAAGTGTAGTAGTAGAAACAGTTAACATTAGTATAGTAACAGTAGTAAATTAGATTAGATAACAGTAGTAACTTTAGTAGTAGTAGTAACAGTTTTGTAACGTATAACATTAGTAGTATATAACAGTGTAGTAACAGTAGTAACTCATGTAGTAGTAACAGTAGTAACATTAGAGATAACATAGAAAATTTATAGTAGAGTAACTTTTGTATAATAACATATAACATTAGTATGAAAACAGTAGTAACTTAGATAGTAGTAACATTAGTATAATAACAGTAGTAACATTAGTATAATAACAGTAGAAAAATTTATAATTGTAGTAACATAGTAACAGCGTAGTAGTAACTTTAGTAGATAGTAAAGTAGTAAACCTTTTGTAGTATAACATAGTAGTAGTATAAACATTAGTAGTAGAACAGAAAAACAGTATGTGAAACAGTAGTAAATTAGAGTATAGTAACAGAAAAAAAACAGTATAGGGGAACGTGAACATAGTAGTAACAGTTATAGGTAGTAACAGTAAAACATTAGTATTAGAAAAATTATTTTTATACAAAACGTCAAATTATAGTATAGTAGTAACATAGTAGTATAACAGTAGTAATAGTAACATTAGTAGTGCAAAAACATATAACAATAGTAGTAAACATGTAACATAACATTATATGTAGTAACAAGTAACGAAAAACATTAGTATTTTTAAACTTAAAGTAGTAGTAACAGATAACAGTAGTAACTTTATAGTTTTTAACATTATAGTAGTGTAACTTTAGTAGTGTAAAACATAGAAAACATTAGTGTATAGAACTTGTAGTATAGTAACAGTAGTAACTTTAAAGTAGTCAGAAACAGTAGAAAGTATAGAGTAACAGTAAAAACAGTTTTAACATATAGTAGTAACGTAGTAACTATAACTTTAGTATAAAAACAGTATAACATAGTGCGTAACATAGAAACATTAAGTATAGTAACATAGAACAGTAGTAACATAGAGTAAGTAACTTTAGTAACAGAGTAATGTAGATAGTACATTATAGTAAAGTAACAGTAGTAACATTATTTTAAGTATAACAGAATAACATTAGTAGTGTAGAAATTTTTGCATAGTGTAAATTAGTAACATTAGAAAGTAGAACTTAGAGTAGTAACGAGTACATTAGTGTAAAACAGAGTAAAAAATTATAACATTAGTAGTAGTAGTAACAGTATAACATTAAAACATAGAAACAGTATAACATTAGTAACAGTAGAAACATTAGTAACATAGTAAAGTAGTAACATTGTGCGTAACTAGAAAAACATTAGAGTAGAGTAACATGAAACGTAACTTAGTAGTAACTTTTGTAACAGTAGAAAAAAGTAAATCAGTATAGTATAAATTGTAGTAGAACATTAAGTAGTATAACAGTAGTAACAAGTGTATTAACAGTTAACTTTAGTAGTATAACATTAGGTAGTAGTCATTATATGTATAACGTAGAACATTGTAGTAGTAACATATAAATTAGTAGTGTAGTAACAGAGTAATTTTAGTAGTAGTAACAGTAGTAACTTTAGTATAGTATAACATTGAACAGTAGTAACATTATAGTGAGTAACATAGTAACATTAGTGTAGTAGAAACAGGTAAAAATATAATTTTAGTAGTAAAAACTTTAAGTAGTAGTAATTTTATTTTGGTAAAAACTTTAGTAGTATAACATTATATAGTGTAACTTTATTGTGTAGTAACAGTATAACTTTAATTGTAAACTTTAGTGAGTGAACAAGTAACATTAGTATAGTAGTACAGTAGTAACATTAGTAGTAGTAACATTAGAAGTATAACTTTAGTAGTAATAGTAACAGAAAAACATTATTTGAGTAGAACTTTTGCAGATTTAAACAGTAAAACATTAAAACATTATAGTTAAGTAACTAGAACTTAGAAAACTTTTAGTAAGTAACAAAAATAACAGTATAACATAAAAACAGTGAGGTAACTTTAGTAGTAGTAAATTATATATAGTAAAGTAGTAACATTATTTTAGAGAAAACTAGTAACTTAAAGTAGTAACTTGTATTTTTAAAAACATATTAGAGTAGTAACAGTAGTAACATTAGTAGTAGTAAAACAGTAGTAACTTAAAGTATAGTAACGTAGTAAATTGTAGTAGTAACAGTGTACATTAGAGTATAGGAACTTTATTTAACGTTAACTTTATATGTAGTAACAGTATAAATTAGTAGAGAGTAACAGTATAACAGTAGTAACATTAGTAGTAGTATAACATTTAGAGTAGTAACATTAGTAGTAGTAGTAAATTAGTAATAAAAAAAATTGTAGTATTTAACAGTTAACATTAGTATAACATTAGTAGTAGTAGTAAAAGTAGAAACTTATATAGTGTAACATTAGTATAGTGAAACATTTAAAAACATTAGTGTAGTAACATTGTAGTTTAGTAACTTAGTAACATTATAGTAGTAGTAACATAGTAAAATTAATATAGTAACAGTAGAACGTGTAACATTAGTAGTAGTTAACATTGAGTAGTATAACATTAGTAGAGTAGAAAAACAGTAGAAACATTAGAGTATAACATTGGGGTTTATAGTAACATTAACATTATAGTGTAGTAAAGAAGTAACTTTTGTAGTAGTAGTAACGATAACAGTGTAACTTAGTAGTTAGTAAATTAGTAGAGTAACTTTAGTAGTATAGTCATTAGAAAGTAAATTAGTAGTAGAAACAAGTAGTAAAACAGTAGTAACATTAGTAGGTAGTAACTTTTAAAACTTGTAGATTTTATAACATTTTAAATTTTAAAGTGTAGAAACAGTATAACATTAGTGTAGTATAACATTGAGTAGTAACATTAGTTTTAATAACATAGAAACATTATATTAGTGTAACAGTAGAAAATTAGTAGTAGTATAACATAGTAACTTAGTATAGTAGAAACATATAACTTAGTAGTGTAGTAACTTAGTAGTAGTAACATTGTAGAAAGTAACAGTAGTAACATTAGAGTAGTAAAACATTTTAGAAACTTAGTATATGTAACGTAGTAACTTTTATAGTTTTTGAACAGTATAATAAGTATAACTTTTGTAGTGGGTAGTAACGTATAACTTGTTAGTGTAATTTTATTGTAGTAGTAGAAACTTTATAGTATAACAGTAGAAACCCTTATAGTGAAATAAACGTGAACTTAGATAGTAGTAACAGTAGTAACAAAGTAACATAGTATATGTAACAGTAGTAACTTAGTGTAGTAGTAACAGTAAAAACTTTATTTGAACAGTATAACATTATAGTAGTAGAATTATTTGGATAACTTTATGTTTTTATAACAGTTTAACATTATGTATAAAACTTAGAGTAGTAGAAAACATTAGTAGTATAGAACATTAGTGTAGTAGTAAACAGTAGAACTTTAGTATAAAGTAACAGTAAAACATAGTAACATAGTAGTAGAACTTAGTAACATTAGTAGTAAAACAGTAGTAAATTAATAGTAGTAAACATTTTGGGTAAAACATTGTAGTAGTAAACAGTATAACTTAGTAGTATAAAAAAGTAGTAACATTATAGTAGTATAACAGTGTAAATTAGTAGTAGTAGTAACATAGTAACTTAGAGTAGTATAAAAAAGGACATTATAGTATAACATAGAACAGTATTTTAGTAACGTAGTAACATTATAGAGTAGTAACATTTTTTAGTAACAGTATAACGTAGCATTAGTAACAGTAGAAACATTAGTAGTATAGTAAAAAATTTTTATAGTAAATTAAGTAGTAGTAACATTAGTGTAAGAAACATAGAAACATATGAAAGAAATACTTTAGTGTAGTAGTAACTTTATATAGTGAAAACTTAGTAGTAGAAAAAAACAGTAGAACATTGTAGTAGTATAACATTAGTAGTATAGTAACTTTATAGTGAAAAGTAAAAAGTAACATTAGTAGTAGAGAAACAGTATAACATTAGTGTATAAAAAAAACATTATATAGTAGTAACTTTGTAACATTATAGTGTAGTAACATTATTATAGGTAACATTAGTAGTAGTATCATTATATAGTAGTAACAGATAACTTAGTATTGTAGTAAACATTATTAGTAGTATAACATTAGTAGTAGAGTAACTTTAGTATTAGAAAACATTAGTAGTAGGTAACAGTAGTAACTTTAGTATAGATAACATTAGTAGTAGTAACTTTGTGTATAGAACTTAGTAAAATAGTAACGTAGTAACATTAGTAGTAGAGTAACATTAGTAGTAGAATTAACATTAGTAGTAGTATAACATTAGTGAGTGTAACAGTATAAAAAGTGTAGAGTAACTTGTAGTAGAACATTAGTAGTGTATAACAGAAAGTAACATTAGTATTTAATGAAACATTAGATAGTATAACATTATAGTAGTAAAACATTAGTATTGTAGTAACAGTAGAACATTAGTGTAGTAAAAAAATTTAAAAGTGTGTAACATTAGTATAAGTAACAGTAGTAACATTAGAGTATTAGTAACATAGTAACTTTAGTATAGTAGTAACATTAGTAGTAGTATAACATAGTAACTTTATAGTATTAGTAAAAGTAGTAACAGTAGTAGTAGTAACAGTGTAACATTAGTAAAATTAACAGAAATAACTTTAGAAAGTTAGTAACGTGAAAACAGTAGTAGTAGTAGTAACAGAAAGTAAATTAGTATAGTTAACATAGAAACATTTAGTAGAGTAGAACATTTGAACATGTAACAGTATAGTAGTAACAGTAGTAAATGAAGTGAAGTAACAGTATAACATTGAGTGTATAACGTAGAAACTTAGGTATTAACAGTAGAAACATAGTTAAGTAGTAGTAACAGTAGTGTATAACAGTAGTAACATTGTAGTAAAAAGTAACAGAGAAAATTAGTAGTAGTAGTAAAGAGAAACATTAGTAGAGTAGTAACAGGAAACTTTTAAAAAGAGTTTTACAGTAGTAACATTAGTATAGTAACAAGTAACATTGTAGTAGAAGTAAGAAAATTAGAAAGTGTAGTAACAGGTAACTTTATTAGTAGTAGAAAACAGTAGAACTTTAGAGTGTAGAAACATATTTAACAGTAGTATAGAACAGTATAGTAGTAACGTATTTTGGGCCGAAAATCTGTTGAGAAAACTATTTTCCCCTATAATCCCAGAACTTTTGGATCCCTAACCTCACAGAACCCTGGTAAATGGAAGCAAACGCTTGGCTTGGGGAAACGTAGCTCCATTTTCCATGAATCAAGAGCCCCCCCCCAGTACCAGAAACATAAAAATGCTAGGCAACCCTATCGTCTTACTTTTACACAGATAAATGACTTGAAGGAAATTTTTAACTGGATGCAAAAATCAAACAACTCCTGAGTGTTCAATCACACATCAAATTTTTGGGTCCCAAAAATGAGTAGGAAGATCGGGGCGGTACTTTTAAGGGAACGAAAAAGGGAAAAACTGAGAGTTAAGTCCTTTTACAGAGAAAATATTCGGGCATGGTTTGCACCTTAAAAAACCTCTTCCCTGAGTCCCAGGTTTTAAACCAAGCAAGCTCAGGAGCCAGGAACCATCGAAGCATGTACCAATCTAAGATGGTCCATAACCGACACAGCGGGTCGTGGGGGGGGTGTGGTTTTCTAAACCGCCAAAAGAAAGGGGGACAAGTGAAATATTTAAAATTATTTTCTTCGCTTTCCCGTGGTTTTTAATAAGATAAGAAAAATTTTTCGTCGGATTTTTAAAAACCCCGGGAAGGGTTTCCCCCCAGGTAACCCAAGAAGTCAGTGCTAATCGAGGACTTTTAAACTTATTTCCATTGTGGTCCTTAATCTTGTCCCCCAGGATGCGACCCACACCAGTCCACTAACACCCAGGTACCTATTTGCTGCTAGGTGAACAGGACAACAGGTGTAAGGAAACGTGTCGAAATGTTTCCACCCGCCGGGAATCGAACCCGGGCCCTCCGTGTGTGAAGCGGGAGCTTTAGCCACCAGGCCACCGGGCGGTTATGACGGAAAGATTAACATACAGTTTAATACCTCGTGAATAAATGGTCTGGGAGACCGACACGTTGATAAATGAGACGCTTGTGTAGCATTTGGGTGGCACTGGACTAAAGAAGCCAGTGGCTTCTTCAGTCCAGGGCAGAGAAAGGTGGAAGATGAGGAGGAGTCTGAGGTAATCGGTCCCTCAATCTGGAGGCAATTTGTTCATTCCATCAGTCTTGTTAGATTGAGGGACTGATTACCCCAAAACTAACTCAAGACTAATGCACTGATCATCACCTCTCCACTGCTTCCGCAGGTTCTGTGTATTCGACTGAAGAAGCCTATTTTGCAGGCGAAAAATTTAGGAAATGTAGATATCTATCTATCCCAGATCTTAATAATCAACCTAAAACTAAGGCGAAGCTTAAAGACAACACGTCAGCACTAAAAGTTACAAGCCGACCAGAAGATGCATTTCCAGGTATTACACATAGTCAATTTAAAGTTTATTACGTCAGTAAATACCAGAAATGTATATCCACACAGCCTAATATACATCCACACAGCCTAATATATATCCACACAGCCTAATATATATCCACACAGCCTAATATACATCCACACAGCCTAATATATATCCACACAGCATTATCACACGTCCTATATATATCCACACAGCCCAATATATATCCACACAGCCTAATATATATCCACACAGCCTAATATACATCCACACAGCCAGTACCCCACACACTGTCCCTGTCACTACCTCCCCCTGTCAGTACCCCACACACTGTCCCTGTCACTACCTCCCCCTGTCAGTACCCCACACCCCTTCCCCCTGCACTACCCCCCCCTGTAAGCCCCCACCCCACTGTCCCTGTCCCCTACCCCCCCCCCTTTTAAAAGAAACCCCCACACGGCCCCCTTTCACAAACCTCCCCTGTCAGTACCCCACAACTGCCCCCTGTCACTCCCTTTCCCCCGGGTCATTTTACCCCACACACTGCCCCCTGTCACTACCCCCCCCCTGTCAGACCAACACACTGTCCCCTGTCACTCCCCCCCCCTGTCAGTACCCCACACACTCCCCTGCCCACTACCCCCCCCCCTGTCAGACCCCACCACTGCCCCCCTGCCCACTACCTCCCCCCTGCGTACCCCACACCCCCTGTCCCTGTCCTACCCCCCCCTGTTCATACCCCACACACGGGTCCCTGTAAATTCCCCCCCCCCGTCAGTACCCCCCACCCCTGTCCCTGTCACTCCTCCCCCTGTCAGTACCCCACACCCCTGTCCCTGTCACAACCCCCCCCCTTCAGTCCCCCAAAACACACGGCCCCTGTCACTACCTCCCCCGTCATTACCACCACCCCAACTTTTCCCTGTCACTACCCCCCCTGTAGTCCCAAACCACACACTGCCCCCTTTTACTACCCCCCCCCCTGTCAGTACCCCACACACTGTCCCTGTCCCTCCCCCCCCTTTTAATACCCCCACATGTCCCTGTCACTCCCTCCCCCCTGTCAGTACCCCCACAAAACTGTCCCTGTCACTACCCCCCCCCCGTCAGAACCCCAAAACACGCCCCTGTCACTACCCCCCCCTTTTCAGTACCCCACACACGGGCCCCTGTCCACTACCCCCCCGGGCCCGGGTCCCACACCCCCCTGTCCCTGTCACTCCCCTCCCCCTGTCATCCCCCCAAAACACCTGTCCCTGTCACTACCCCCCCCGGGTCAGTACCCCACACACTGTCCCTGTCACTCCCTTCCCCCTGTAAATCCCCCAAAACACACTGCCCCCCTGTAAATACCCCCCCCCTGCCCCAGTTACCCCACCCCTTTTTCCTTTGTCATTTCCCCCCCCTGCAGTACCCACACACGGTCCCTGTCACTACCCCCCCCCTGCAGTACCCCACACACTGCCCCCCTGTCACTACCCCCCCTGTCAGTACCCCCAAACAGTCCTGTCACAAACCCCCCCCCTGTCAGTCCCCCCACACACGCCCCCCTGTCACTACCCCCCCCTGCAGGTCCCCCCACACACTGCCCTTCATTTACCCCCCCTGTCAGAAACCCCCACACCTTGTCCCTTTCCTACCCCCCCCCCTGTCATCCCCCACACCCCTGTCCCTGTCACTACCTCCCCCCCCCGGGTCAGTACCCCACACCTGTCCCTGTCACTACCTCCCCCTTCAGTACCCCAAAACACGGCCCTGTAAATCCCTTTTCCCCCTTTCAGTACCCCAAAACCTGCCCCCTGTCACTACCCCCCCCTGTCAGAAACCCCACACACTTTTCCCTGTCACTCCCCCCCCTTCCCGGGAAAACCCCACACACTGCCCCTTTTAATTTTACCCCCCCCTGTAAATCCCCCCACACACTGTCCCTGTCACTACCCCCCCCTGCCCAGTACCCAAAACACTTCCCTGCCACTCCCCTCCCCCCCTGCCCGAAACCACACCCCTGTCCCGGGTCATTTTCCCCTCCCCCTTCAGTCCCCCACACACTGTCCCTTTCACAAACCCCCCCCTGTCAGTACCCCACACACGGGTCCCTGTCACAAACCCCCCCCCCTGTCAGTCCCCCACAAAAATTTGTCCCTGTCACTACCCCCCCCTTGCCCAGAAACCCCCACACGTCCCGGGCACTACCCCCCCTTTTCAGTACCCCACAACTGTCCCTGCCCACAAACCTCCCCCTGCCCAGTACCACACACCTGCCCCTTTTTCACTACCCCCCCCCTGTCGTACCACACACACGGGTTCCCCCTTGGGTTTTAACACACCCCGTACCTGGTAGGAAAAACCCAGCACCCCTGTCAGTACCACACCCACTGCCCCTGTCACTCCCTCCCCTGTCGTCCCCCCACAACTGTCCCGTCACACCTCCCCCTGCCCCAGAACCCCAAAAACTGTCCCGGGTCACCCCCCCTCCCCCTGTCAGTACCACACAAAAGGGCCCCCGGGCCACTACCTCCCCCTGTCAAAACCCCACACACACTGTCCCGTCACTACCCCCCCCTGTCGTACCCCACACCTGTCCCGTCACTACCCCCCCCTTTCAGTACCCCCAACACGGTCCCGTCCCCAAAACATCCCCCTTCAGTACCCCACCCCACGGGTCCCGGGCACTCCCCCTCCCCTGTCGCCCCCCCCACCCCACTGTCCCTGTCACCCCTTTCCCCCTGGAAACCCCCCACACACTGCCCTGCCCATTTCCCCCCCCGGGTAAAGTACCCAAAACCCCCCTGTCCCTGTCACTACCCCCCCCTTCAAACCCCACCCACTGTCCCTGTAAACTCCCTTTCCCCCTGTCAGAAAACCCCCAAAACCTGTCCCGGGTCATCCCCCCCCGGTCGTACCAAAACACACACTGTCCCTGTCACTACCCCCCCGGGGTCGAAACCACACCACACTGTCCCGGCATACCTCCCCCTGGTCAGTACCCCCCACCCCTGCCCCCGCACTCCCTTTCCCCCCTGTAGTCCCCCACACACTGCCCCTGTCCCCTACCTCCCCCTGCCCGGACCACACCCCCCTTTGCCCCTGTCCTACCCCCCCCTGCCCATTACCCCACACACGCCCCCTGTCACTACCTCCCCCTGTCAGTACCCCACACACTGTCCCTGCACAAACCTCCCCCCCCCCACTCCCCAACACACTTTTCCCTTTGGTCCTCCCCTCCCCCTGTCATACCCCACACACTGCCCCTGTCACTACCCCCCCTGTCAGTCCCCCCAAAAAACTATCCCGGGGCACTACCTCCCCCTTTCAGAAACCCAAACACACACGGGCCCTGTCACAAACCTCCCCCTGCCCAGTCCCCACCCAAAACACTGCCCCCTGCCCATTTACCCCCCCCTTTTCAGCCCCCCACACACACTGTCCCTGTCACTACCTCCCCCCTGTCACTACCCCACACACTGTCCCTGCACTACCCCCCCCTGTCATACCCC
This sequence comes from Cherax quadricarinatus, assembly GCF_026875155.1. Classification (NCBI taxonomy): domain Eukaryota; kingdom Metazoa; phylum Arthropoda; class Malacostraca; order Decapoda; family Parastacidae; genus Cherax; species Cherax quadricarinatus. The sequence continues at coordinate 141,170 of NC_069429.1, read as the reverse complement.
ACACCCTTGCCCCCTGTCCCAACCTCCCCCTGCCCATCCCCCACACATTTGTCCCTGTCCAACCTCCCCCTTTTCAGTTACCCCCCCACGCCCCCTGTCCTCCCTCCCAGGTCAACCCACACACTTTTCCCTGGCCACAACCCCCCCCTGTCATACCACACACACTGCCCCCCTGCCCACTACCTCCCCCCCTTCATTCCCCCAACCCCCCCCTGTCCCTGTCACACCCCCCCCTGTCAGTACCCCACACACGCCCCTGCCCTACCCCCCCCTTTTCCATTACCCCACACACTGCCCCCTTTTCACTACCCCCCCCTGTCAGTACCACACACAGGCCCCTGTCACTCCCCTCCCCCTGTCATTACCCCACACACTGCCCCTGTCACTACCCCCCCTGTCAGTACCCCACACACACTGCCCTGCCCTACCCCCCCCTGTCAGTCCCCCACACCTGCCCCCTGTCACTACCTCCCCCGGGTCAGTACCCCCCCAAAACTGTCCCTGTCCCTACCCCCCCCCTTTTCAGAAAACCCCACACACTGTCCCTGTCACTACCCCCCCCCTGTCTTTTCCCCAAAAACGGGCCCCCCTGTCACTCCCTCCCCCGTCAGTCCCCCCACACACTGTCCCTGTCACTACCCCCCCTGTCAGAAAACCCCACACACGGCCCCTGTCACTCCCTTTCCCCCTTTTCAGAAACCCCACACCTTTTCCCGGGCCCAAACCCCCCCCTGCCCCAGTACCCCCCACACTGTCCCTGCCCAAAAAACCCCCCCTGCAGTACAACAAAACCCTGTCCCTGTCCCCACCCCCCCCCTGTAAAGTACCCCCCCACACACTTTTTCCCGGGGTCACTCCCCTCCCCCTGTCATAACCACACCACTGCCCTGTCACTACCCCCCCTGTCAGAAACCCCACACACCTGTCCCTGTCACTACCTCCCCCTTTTTCATTACCACACACACTGCCCCTGTAACTCCTCCCCCCTGCAGTACCCCACACACTGCCCCTGTCCCCTACCTCCCCCTGTGCAGTACCCCCACACTGTCCCTGTCACTCCCTTTCCCCCTGTCAGTACCCCACACATTTGTCCCTCCCACTACCTCCCCCTGAAAGTACCACACAAAACTGCCCCTTTCACTACCCCCCTCTGTCATTACCACACACCTGTCCCGCACTACCCCCCCCTTTCAGCCCCCCCCACACATTTTCCCCTGTCCAAAACCTCCCCCTGTCATTACCCCACCCCTGTCCTTGTCACTACCTCCCCCTGTCACAAACCACCCCACACTGTCCCTGTCACTACCCCCCCCTGCGTATCCCCCCACACGGGCCCCGTCATCCCTCCCCCTTCAGAAACCCCCACAACTGTCCCTGTCACTACCCCCCCCCTGTCAGTCCCCCACACACTGCCCCTGTCCTACCCCCCCCCTGCCCCCCCCCATCCCCCCCACACACACTGCCCTGTCACCCCTCCCCCTGTCAGTACCACACACACTGTCCCTGCATTTACCCCCCCCCTGTCATTCCCCCACACACGGCCCCTGGGGACTACCTCCCCCTGCCCAGCCCACACACCCCTGCCCCCTGTCAAAACCCCCCCCCCTTCAGTACCCCACACCTGTCCCTGTCATACCCCCCCCTTCAGTACCACACACACTGTCCCTTCCAAACCTCCCCCCTGTCAGTACCCCCCACATGCCCCTGCCCACTCCCTTTCCCCCTGTCAGTCCCCCAAACACACTGCCCCTGTCCCAACCCCCCCCCTGTCAGTACCCCACAACGCCCCTTTGTCACAACCCCCCCTGTCAGTCCACACACACTGCCCCTGTCACTACCCCCCCCTGTCAGCCCCACACACACTGCCCTTTCACTCCCCCCCCCCCTGCAGACCCCACACACGTCCCTGCCCATTTACCCCCCCCCTGTCAGTCCCCCCCAACCACGCCCCTTTGTCCTACCTCCCCCCCTTTCAGTACCAACACACTGTCCCTTCACTACCTCCCCCCTGTCATACCCCACACGTCCCTGTCACTACCCCCCCCTGCCCAGCCCAAACACACACTGCCCCCTGTCACTCCCCCCCCTGCAGTACCACACACATTTGTCCCTGCCCAACTACCTCCCCCCATCGTACCCCCACACTGTCCCGCACTCCCTCCCCCGGGCGTACCACACCACTGCCCCTTCACTACCCCCCCCCTGCCCATTACCAACACACTGTCCCTTCACAAACCCCCCCCGTCAGTACCACACACATTTTCCCTTTCACTACCTCCCCTGTCGTCCCCACACAGCCCCTGTCACAAACCCCCCCCTTTCCCATTACCCCACACACTTTTCCTTTTAGGGATCTCCTATTTCCCCCTGCCCAACAACAACAGCCTCCTTTTGTCACAACAGCACCCCCCCCCCCCTGTCACAACATTTTCCCCACTGCCCGCAAGTTTCCCCACTGTCAAAAACACCCTCCCCCCCTGTCAAAATAGCCCCCCCACTGTCACAACACACCCCCCCAAATTGTCAAAAAAAAGCCCCCCACGGGACAACAACAACCTCCCCACTTTTCAAACATCCTCCCCCCCCTGCACAACCTCCCCCACTGGGGGACAACAACAGTCCCCCACGTGAAAAACCATCCTCCCCACGGGTCAAAAACCTCCCCCACTGTGACAACAACATCCCCCCCACTGTCACCCCCTCCCCACGTGACAACAACAGCCTCCCCACTGTGACAACACCCCTCCCCACTGTCAAAACCCCCCCCACTGTGACAACAACAGCCTCCCCACTGTGACAAAAAACACCCCCCACTGTCCCCCAACCTCCCCCACGGGACAACAACAGCCTCCCCCCTTGACAACGGGCCTCCCCCCTGTCACAACCTCCCCCACTTTGGACAAAAACAGCCTCCCCACTTGAAAAACAACATCCCCCCCCACACAACCTCCCCCACTGTAAACAACAACACCTCCCCACTGTGAAAACAGCCCCCCCCACGTCACAACCACCCAAAAACCTTTCCGCCTCACAACATCAGCATGGTGGCCCACAACTTTCAAGTGACATCCCTTTTTTCCCCCTATGCTCTTACCCCAATCAAAAATTCTCCTCTTCCCCAACCCCTTTTCACCTTGAGTACATATTTGCCCGCGATCCATACTTCACCCTCCCTTCTCCCCCTGCTTTACCCCCAAAGAGTACTAGTACTCCCTAGCCCCGGGCCCGGGGGTTTATGTGTTTAATGGGTCAAGGGCTTTTAGTATCTAAAATAAATAGATTTAAAAAGGAAGTAGTAGTATTAGTATATAGTAGCACCCAGCGCAGGAGAAAATACCCGCATTACGTAATATAGTAGCAGAAATATTAGTAGAGCAGCAGCAGCAGCGCAGCAGGAGTAAAAAAGCAGCGGTACAGAAATACAGTCCCGTAATAGTAGAGCAGCAAGCAGGGGGTTAATGGGAAAGCAGTACAGAAATAACAGTATAGTAGCAGCAGCGGGAAAGAAATTAGCATAGCAGTACAGAAATAGTAGTATTTGTAGCACGGGGAAATAGCAGCAGTAGCAGAATTTTTGGGGAGAAAGGCAGAAGCAAAAGCAGCAGGAGTAATGGGAGCAGTAGTAGCAGTAATAGCAGTAGCAGTAAAGCATAGTAGTAGAGCAGCAGGAGTAATAACAGCAAAACCCAGTAATAGCAGATTTACAGCGCAGGAGTAATAGCAGAAAGCGTAAAGTAATGAAAATAGCAGTAAAACAGTAGTAGTAACAGCCCCCGGGGAGTAATAGCAGCTTTACCAGTAGCATTTAAAGCAGAAACATAAATAGCAGAAAGCAGAAATCTTCCACCATAAAAAACAAGAAAATTAACCCCTCTTTTACGAGCAAAAAATTACTCTTGAAAAACCATGGCCTAGAAAGACAGGCTTCAAACCCCAAAAATCCCCCAAGCAACCTTTGCTTCCTGAAAGGGATAAAGGGAACCCCAGGCTAGGGATACACACATGCAGGAACCCCTTATAGGGTGGGAATGAAGGCTGGGGGGATATCCGGGGTTCCTCCGGTAAAAATCTTTGGGGCTGAAAAGGGGGACATTCATCATTAAAGGTTAAAAAATTAATTTTTATCAACAATACGGCAGTGATGGGGACGGGGAAAATAATGATAGCGTGTTTTATTGTTGGCTGTAGTGTTGTTGGTAGTTTTTGCTTTTTTTGGTTAAAAGTTGCTATTAAAAGGTTTTTAATGCTGGTGTTCCCGCCCTTTCTGTTCCCAAGGAGGAGAACAATACGAAAGGTTTTCAGTGGGTACATTTGACAGCCAAAAGAATTTTCCCCCCCATACAGTAATTCAGAAAGGTGTAAAAGGTCCCCCCAGGGGCCTTAGAAAATTTTTTCCTTACCAAGTTAAGTTGAAGATACTCAACTTCCCAAATTCTCGGGAAAAAGACGTAAATTAGATGGTATGTGATTCAGGTAAAACAAATGAAAACCGGGAATCAAGATAAAGTTTGAGACATTCATGCAACGACAGGAATCTTTATTTAGGAAAAAAGTTTTTTTGGGGGCAGTAGGGTTCACTGATTACTTTTTATTACTTGTGTTTGTAAAAAGTAAAATAATCCAAACTTTTGTTATAGTTAGGCTCCCTGTTTTAACGTGGGTTTTACGTTTTGGAGGGGGCCCTTTCGTGCAAACGTAGATCATTTCAGCGCTACGCGTGCAAACGTAGATCTAGTTTTTAGCGCAAAACTTTCAAAAGTAGATCTACGTTGGAGGTAAAGCGTGCAAACGTAGAACTACGTTCGGAGCGCTACAGGGGCAAACGTAAAATCTACGTTCGGAGCGCTACGCCCTGCCAAAATTGATCTATGTTTGGAGCGCTAAAGCGTGAAAAGTAGATCTCGTTTGGAGCGCAAAACGTGCAAATAGATTCGGTTCGGAGCGCTACGGTGCAAAAAGTAGATTACGTTTGGAGCGCTAAAACTGCAAACGTAGATTCCCACTTGGAGCGCTCGCGTGCAAAAGTAGATAATTTTTTCGTAGCCCCCACGCGTTTCAAACGAATTCTATGTTCGGAGCGCTACTTGTGCAAAAGTAAACTACATTTGGGAGTGCTAAAGCGTGCAAAAAAGTTTGATCTACGTTCGGAAGGTTTCTAACGTTGGGAAAGAAAATCAACGTTCGGAGTGCTTAAAACGTGCAAAAAAGTAGATTACTTTTTTGGAAAAGGGGCGCTAAAAGGGGGTGCAAAATTTTGATCTACTTTTGGAAACGGGTATTCTGCAAACGTTTGGGCCCCCCTTTTTCGGAAGCGCCCCCAAATCCCCCCTGCAAAACCCCAAAATTTTAGTTCGGAAAGGGGGCCCACGGTGCCCAAACGTAGAACTACTTTTTTAGCGCTACCCCATTGCAAACGTGATCTTCGTTCGGAAAACGTACGGGATGCAAACGTAGATCTACGTTCTGAGCGTCCCGGGCAAAAAAAGTAAAAAAAAGTAGAACTACGTTCAGAGCGCTACCATGCAAAACGTAGAACCCACCGTTCCCGGGGGCGCTCCCATCAAACGTTTGATCTACCCTTCGGAAGCGCAAAGCAAAAAAAACGTTTTGATCTACGTTCCGGAAAAACCGGTACGCCATTGCAAACGTAGATTAAAGTTTTTGGGGGCGCTAAAGCAAATTGGGAAAAGTGATCTACAACGGGGCCCCTAAACCAAAGGGAAACAAATCAAATTTTGGAAACCCCTACGCAAAAAAGCAAAAACCCCAAATCTCCGGGTTTGGGGGGCTTCCCCGGTTTCAAAAAGAAAATCAACATTCGGAGCGCCCGTGTGCAAAAAGTTAAAAATTTTAAAAGTTTGGACAGTTTTTGGGCTAGATGGCTCCCTGGCCCACCCCGTGAAGTGACGAGCCCCAGGCCCGTCGCACTTGGCCGCAGGGCTCCTCAAAATTCCGGGTAGGAGAGATCAACAAGGCCGGGGGTTTTTGGGCTCCCCACAAAAACTCTCAAAATAAGCTACCCAACCGGGCCCAGTTTTTTATACTTCACAAAAATCTTCAGAACACCCCCCCGACATTTGCCAACACTGGCTTCAAAACAGTTTTATACAAAGCGTTTGTTTTTGAGAGTAACTAAAAAAATGACGGGAACCCCGTAGTAATGAAAAAAAAACTTTGGGAAAAATTAGATTCCCGGAAGGAATAGAGAAGTATGGTTTTGCAATAGAGTTTTGGAAGAGTGGAACCCAAAATCACAAGGGAAGGGCCCCAAATTTAAAGGTAAGGTGCCCCCTTCCCGGGTTGGTTCGCCACTCAGCTCACACAAAGGGTCCCTGGTTTTAAACCTAAGTACGGGTGGGAACATTAGGGCGTGTTTCCTTAAGACATTGCTTTTCCCGTTCACCTTGCAGTAATAGGTCCCGGGGGTTGTGGGCTTGGGGTAAAAATTTAAACCCAATTTGCAGAATTTTTCTGCATAAAAATCACTGGGAAATGAAACTATGGGCTGTATAAGTTGCATTTGGGACTTGTATAATTAAAGATTTAAATTTTTTTATTAAATTTAAAAATAAAATCTGTTGGGAGCTTTAAATATAGGTTTTGGGCCCGGGGACACGATTTTGTGGTTGGACCTGGCCCATTTTTGGGCCAGAGACCCACGGAAAAAATTTTTTCGATTAAAAGTGTTTGGGGGAAATGTATTATATTCAATAAATCATAAATGTTGGGTTTACCCGTAGGGAATATTTATACTTTTCTAGGGGGACTGTAAAAGGAAAAACTCAAGTCTTGGGGGTGTAGGCAATATCATTTCGTCCTTTGGGGAAAAGTAGGGAATAAACCTTTCGTCTAGGGGGCTGTAGGGCAATACTTAACCCGTCTTGGTGGGCTGTAAGGGGAAAACTCATACCCGTCTAGGTGGCCTTTTTAGGCAATACTCATACCTTGGGGCTTGCAATACTCAATTTCTGTCTTGGGGGACTGTAGGGGAATACTCAAAACTGTCCCTTTGGGGACTGTAAAGGGAATACTCATACTGTCTTTTGGGGGTGGGAGGGAATTTCTCCCTACGCAAAGGGGGCTGTAGGCTACCTACGGCTTTGGGTTTATGTAGGGAAAACCATACGCTTTGGGGCTGGGCAAAAATCCCTACTGTCTTGGTGACTGTAGGCAATAAATCATTTTCTGGCTTGGTGACTGGGAGGCAAAACTCTTTCGGCTTGGGGGGAAATGAAGGGAATACTCATCACGTCCAAAAGGGGACGTAGGCCCAAAACTCCCCTACCGTCTTTGGTGACTGTAGGGCAAAACCCTTTATACTGTCTTGGGGACTGTAGGGGCCAAAAGTTGGTTAGGGCCCCCGTAGGCAATACCCATACTGTCTTGGTGAAAATGTAGGGAATACTCATACTGTTTGGTCTGTAGGGAATACTCATACTGTCTTGGTGAAATTTTAAAAGGGAATACTCAAACTTGTCTTGGTTGGGCTGTAGGCAAAACTCAAAAACTGGCCCAGGTGGAAATTGGGAGGGGAATACTCTACTGTCTTGGTGACTGTAGGCAATAACATACTGGGTTTTGGGGACTGTAAGGGAAAAACTCATACTGGGCTTGGTGACTGGGAGGCCCAAAACTTTATACTGGCTGGGGGAATGTAGGCAATACTCATTCGTCTAGGGTTTACTTAGGCAATACTCACCCCTGTCTTTTTGCTGGGAAAGGGAATTTACTCACACTGTCTTGGGTGACTGTAAGGGGAAAAACTCATACTGTCTTTGGTGACTGGTTTTGGGAATACTCATACTTTTTCTAGGTTTGGGTGTAGGCAATACTCATACTGTCTTTGGGGACTGGGAGGGGAAAACTCATACTGTCTTGGTACTGTAGGCAAAACCACACTGTCTTGGTGACCCGGGAGCAAAACTCAAAACCCGTCCCTTTGGGGACTGTTGGGAATACTCATACTGTCTGGGGATGTAGGGGAAAATCATACTTTTTTAGGTGGCTGTAGGCAATCCCCATTTCTGTCTTTGGGGTTTAGTAGGCAATACTTTATACTGGGCTTGGTTTATTGTTAGGCAATACTCATACTGTCTTGGTGACTGTAAGGGGAAAACCCCATTTCTGTCTTGGGGGGCGTAGGCAATAAAAACTTTTCTTGGTGAATGTAAGGGAATACTTTATACTGTCTTGGGGACTTAGGCAATAAATCAAAACTGTTTTTTGGTGACTGAAGGGAATACTTTATACTGTCTTGGTTGGGCTGTAGGCAATATCATACTGTCTTGGGGCTGGGAGGCAATACCCATTTCTTCTTTGGGGAAAGGGAGGCAAAATCTTTTGGGCTTGTTGGGCTGTAGGGGGTACTCAAACTGGGCTTGGTGATGGGAGGGAAAATCATACTGTCTTGGTGAATGTTGGGAAAACTCCAAAACTTTTCCCTTTGGGGGACTGTAGGGAATACTCATATGTCTTGGTGACTTTAGGCAAAACTCATACTGTCTTGGGGGGCTGGGAGGAATACTCAAACTGCTTGGTGACTGTAGGCAATACTTCCCTACTGTCTTGGGTGATGTAGGGAAAACTCATTTCTGGGCTTGTGACTGTAGGCAATAAATCATACTGTCTTGGTGACTGTAGGGGAATACCCCCCCTACTGTCTTGGTGATGTAGGCCCAAAACTCATAAAAGGGCTAGGGGACTGGGAGGGAATTTCCATACTGTCTTTGGGGACTGTAGGAAATATTTTTCTGTTTGGGGACTGTGGGGCAATACTCATACTGTTTTGGTGCTGTGGGGCAATACTCATCGTCTTGGGGTGACTGTAGGATATTTCAAAACTGCTTGGTGACTGTGGGCAATACCATACGTCTTTGGTGACTGTAGGCAATCCCAAAACTTTTTTCCCTTGGGACGTAGGCATACTCTACTGCCCTTGGTGACTGGGGGAAATACTCTACTGTCTTGGTGATGAGGCAATACTATCTGTCTTGGTGACTGTAGGAAAATATCATACTGCCCTTGGTGACGGGAGGCAATACCATACTGTTTTGGAAACTTAGGCAAATCATACGTCTTGGTGACTGTGGGGCAATACTCATACTGTCTTGGTGAGTAGCAATACTCATACTCTCTTGGTGACTGGGGCAATCTCATACTGTCTTGGGGGCTGAGGCAATACTCATACTGCTTGGTGATGAGGCATCCCAAAAACTGTCGGGTGATTTTAGGGTAACGTAGCAGTAGCAGCAGCGCAACAGCAGCAGTAACAGAGCAGCACAGTAACAGAAACATAACACACCAAAAAACAGAAACAGCAACAGAAAACACGCAGCACAGTAACAGAAAAGGTAACAGCAGCAGCAGCATAACAGAAACAACAGCAGCAGTAACAGCAGCGCAGCGCAGTAACAGCACAGCAGCAGTAACACAACAGTAACACAGCTCCCGCAGAAAACAGCAGTAACACAGCAGACAGCAGAACGCACAGTAACACAGCAGCGCAGAAACAGCAGCAGTAACGCACGCAAAAAGTAACAGCAAAAACAGAAAGCAGTAAAGCAGCAGCACAGTAACAGCAGCAACAACAACAGAGCAACAACAAAGCACAGTAACAGCAGCAACAAAGCAGCATAAAAGCAGCGCAACAACGCCAGTAACAGCGCAGCAACAAACACAACAATAGCACACAACAACACAGCAAAGAAAACGCACAGCACAGAGCACAGAAACAGCAGCAGCAGCAGCAGCATAGCAACAACAAAAACAGCAGCAGTAACAGCAGCAGCAACAACACATACAGCAGCACAGCAAAACAGCAGTAGCAGCGCAGCATAGCAAGCAGCGAAACAACAGCAGTAGCGCAGCAGCAGCAACAACAGCATGCAGCAACAACAGCAGTAGCAGCAACAACAGCAGTACAACAAAAACAACAAAACAACAACAACAAAAACACAACAACAACAACAACAACAACAACAACAAACAACAACAACAGCAGCAGCAGCACAGCAGCAGAAACAGCAGTAACGCAGCAGCAACAACACACAGCAGCAGCACAGAAAGCAACACAGCAGTAACAGCAGCACAGCAGCAGCAGCAGCAGCAGCAGCAGCAGCAGTAACAGCAGTAACGCAGCAGCAACAACACCAGCAGCAGCAGCGCACAACAGCAGCGTACACAGCAGCAGCAGCAGCAGCAGCAGAGCAGCAGCAAAAAACGCAGCACAGGCACCCAGCGCAGCACAGCGTAACAAGCAGCAGCGAGCACACAGCAACAACAGCAGCAGCAGCAGCAGCCAGCGCAGCAGCACAGCAGCAGGAACAGCCAGCGCAGCAGCAACAAGAACAACAACACACGCACAGCCAGTAACACAGCAGCAGCACAACAGCACAGCAGCAGCAGCAAAACAGCAGCAGCAGTAACACACATAACAGCACACAGCAACAACAGCGCAGAACAGCACAGCAAGCAGCCAGAAAACAGCAGCAGCAGCAGAAAACAGCAGCAGCAGCAACGGCCCACACAGCAGCAGCAGCCAGCATAAACAGCAGCAGCAGCAACAACAGAAGCAGAAAACAGCACGCGCACAGCAGCAGCAGCAGCAGCAGAACCCCAGCAGCAGCAGCAGTAACACCCACAGCAGCGCAGTAACAAACAGCAGCAGCAGCAGAGCGCAGCAGCGAACAGCAGCAGTAACAGCAGCAGCAGCAACAACAAAGCATAACGCGCAGCAGCACAGCAGCGCACAGCACCCAGCACAGGTAACAGCACCCACAGTAACAGCAGCAGCGGGCCGCACAGTAACAGCAAGCAGCAGCGCACAGCGCGCGATCAGCAGCGCCAAACACAGCAACAACGCGCAACAACAACGCAGTACAGCAGCAGCAGCAGCGCAGCGAACAACGCAGCAGCAGCAACAAACACAGCAGCAGCACAACAACAGCACAGCAGCGCAGCGCAGAGCAGCAACAACAGCGCAGCGCAGCAGCAGCACAGCAGCAACAACAGCAGAACAACAGCAGCAGCAGCAGCCAGCAGCAAACACACAAAACAGCGCACGCAACAACAGCAGCAGCAGCACCCAGCAGCAGCACACAGCGCAGCAGCCAGCGCAGCAGCACAGCTAAACAGGAAACCCTTTTGCAGCAGCAAAGATAGTTAAAAAAGGGTTTTTCATATAAAAGCAAAAACTGTGATGTTTATACTGACAACACTTACGTAGTGGGGTAGTGGTGGTAGGGTAGTGGTGGTGTGGTGGTGTATTTTTTTATACTGACAACACTTACTGTAGTGGTGGTAGTGGTAGTGGGGTGTAGTTTATACTGACAACACTTACTTAGGGTGGAGTGGGGTGTAGTTTAAACTGACAACACTTACTTAGTGTGGTGGGGAGTGGTGGTGTATGTTTTTTACTGCAACATTTATGTTTTGTGGTAGTGGTGGGTATGTTTATCGACAACTTTACTGAGGGGGTGGTAGGGGTAGGGGTGGTAGGGGTTTGGTGTAGTTTAACTGAAAACACTTACTGTATGGTGGTATGGGGTGTTTTTTATACTGACAAATTTAATGAGGGGGGTAGTGGGGTGGGTGGGGGTAGGGTGTGGGGGGGAGTTTATATGAAAACACTTATGGTGGGGGGTAGTGGGGGTGATTTTTATACTGAAACACTTATGTAGTGGTGGTAGTGGGGTAGGAGGGGTGGTAGTGGGGTGTATGTTTTACTGACAACCTTATGTAGGGGTGGGTGGTGGTGTATGTTTATACTGACAACACAGAGTGGGGTTGGGGTAGTGGTATGGTGGTATGGTGGGTATTTTTTTATCGAAACACTTACTTAGTGGTGGTGTGTGGGTATGTTTATAACTGACAACACTTCTGTAGTGGGGGTAGTGGGGGTAGTGGGGGTAGGGGTAGTGGGGTAGAGTGGTGTATGTTTTATGACAACACTTACTGTATGGTGGTAGGGGTGGTGTATTTTTATACTGACAACACTTACTAGTGGGGTAGTTGGAGTGGTGGTGATGTTTATACTGACAACACGTACTGAATGGTGGGTAGGGGTGGTAGGGTGTAGTTTATACAACCTACTGAAGTGGGGTAGTGGTGGTAGTGGGGGTAGGGGTGGATGGGGTAGTGGTGGTAGTTGGTAGTGGTAGTGGGGGGATGGTGGTAGTGGTAGTGGTGGATAGTGGTGTATGTTTATACTGACAACACTTCCTTAGTGGTGTAGTGGGGTGTATGTTTAACACAACATTTACTGATGGGGTAGTGGTGGTAGTGGTGTGGGGTTTAGGGGGGTATAGTGGGTGGGGGGTTTATACTACAACACTTTACTGTAGTGCTGTAGTGGGGGGTATGGGGTGTAATGTTTATTGACAACACTTACTGTGGGTGGTGTATGTTTATACGAAAACATTATGATGGTGGTAGTGGTGGGTATGTTTATACTGACAACACTTACTGTGGGGTGGTAGTGGTAGTGGGGTTTTGTTTATACTGACAACATTACTGTAGTGTTTTAGGGGTGGTAGTGGGGTGTAGTTTAATGACAACACTTACTTAGTGGTGGTGTGGTGTTGTTTTTTAATACTGCAACACTTCTGAGTGGTGGTGATGTTTATACGACAACACTTACTGTAGGGGTGGTAGTGGGGTGGTTTATACGACAAACTTCTGAGGGGGGTAGGTGGTGTAGTTTAAAATACAACATTACGTAGTGGGGTAGTGGTGGTAGTAGTGGTGTAGTTTATACGACAACACTTACTGTAGTGGTGTAGTGGTGGGGTTGTTTATACTGAAAAACCTTACTGAGTGGGGGGTAGTAGTTGTTTTTTAACTGACAACACGTACTGTAGGGGGTGGTAGTTTTTGGTAGTAGTGGGGTTGTTTAACTGACAACACTTTTTGGTGGTAGTGGGGGTAGAGTGGTGAGTTTATAAACCACAGTTAGTGGGGTATGGTGGTGTAGTTTATCGACAACATTTAACGTATTTGGGGTGTGTGGTGGAGGGTGATTTTAAAAAAAAACCCTTTCGTAGGGTGTAGGGGGGTAGTTTTATCTGAAAAACCCCTACTGTATGGGGGTAAAAAAAAGGTGGAGGGTAGTGGGGGAGTGGTGGTAGTAGGGGATGATACGACAACACTACTTTTGGGGTGGTAGTGGGGTGTATTTTTATACGGGAAAACTTACTGAGTGGGTGTGGTGGTGTTTTTAACTGCAACACTACTGAATTGGGAGTGGTGTGTAGTTTATATGAAAACACTTACTGAGTGGTGGATATGGGTATGTTTATACTAAACACTTACGTAGGGTGGTAATGTAGTTTTACTGCAACACTTACTGTAGTGGTTATTGTGGTTTGTTTATACTGACAACATTATGTAGGGGGTGGGAGTGTATGTTTATACTGAAAACACTTACGTAGTGGTGGTATGGGGGTAGTAGTGGGTATTTTATACTGACAACACTTACGTATGGTGGTAGTGGGGTAGTAGTGTATTTTTAAATACTGACAAACTTACGAGGGTGGTAGTGTTTTTACTGGAGAGAGATTTTCGGGGGGTCAATGCCCCCGGGGCCCCGGTTTTGGACCAGGCTATTTTTTAAAAATGAAAACATTTGTAGTGGTGGTAGTGGTCTATTTTTATCTGACAAACCGACGTGTGGTGGTAGTGGTGGGTTTTTATACTGACAACACGTACGTAGGGGTGGTAGTGGTAGTGGTGGTAGTAGTGATTTTATACTGACAACACTTCGCAGTGTGGTATGGTGGTAGTAGGGGGTTTTGGGTTTATACTGACAACACGTATGTTGAGTGGTGGAGTGGGGGTGTTGTTTACGACAACATATGTAGTGGTGGAGTGTGTTTTTTAACTGAAAAACACGTACTGTAGGGGTGGTAGTGGTGGTTGGTAGGGGGGTAGGGGGGTGTATGTTTATACTGAAAAAACACGTACGTGTGGGGGGTAGTGGTGTATTTTTTATACGAAACACGTACGAGTGGTGGTAGGGGGGGTAGGGGTGGAAAAGGTATGTTTATACACAACCTTTGCAGTTGGGGTAGTGGGGGTAGTATGGTTATGTTTAACTGACAACACGACTGGTGGTGGTAGGGGTGGAAGTAGTGTATGTTTAATGACAACATTCGTAGTGGGGGTTTGTGGTGGTAGGGGGTAGTAGTGAGTTTATACGACAACACTCTGTAGTGGTGGTAGTATTGGTAGTGGTGGTAGTAGTGTAGTTTATACTGAAAACACTTCTGTAGTGGTGGTGGGGAGTGGTAGGTATGTTTAACTGACAACAACTTGTGTGGGTAGGGTGGTAGTGGTGGTTATGTTTATACTGAAAACACGTACTGTTGTGTGGTGGAAGTGGTGGTAGTAGTGGTGAGTTTATACGACAACACTACTGTTTGTAGTGGTGGTAGGGTGTAGTTTTGGTGATGTTTATACGACAAACTACTGGAGGGTGGTGGGGTAGAGTGGTGATTTTTATACTACAACACGTATGCTGTAGGGGTGGTAGTATGGTTTGTTTAACTGACAACACGTACGTGAGTGGTGGTAGGGGTGGTATAGTGGTTTGTTTATACTGAAAAAACACGTACTGTTGTAGTGGGGGAGGGGGTAGTAGTGGGTATGTTTATACTGACAACAACGCTGTATGGTGGTAGTATATAGATAATAGTAGTATTACGGTGGAGGAGCATGGAGAGCATAGGGAAGTAAAAGGGAAAAGTAGTATAACGTAATAGTAGTGCTAGTAATTTTTTGTAGTAGCGGTGGAGTGGAGTAGAAATAGTGGATTACGAAGAAAAAAGGAAAGGTAGAAGAAAACAAAGAAACAGGACAAATAGAGAGAGAGAGGAGAGAGGAGGGAGAGAGAGGAGGAGAGAGGAGAGAGAGAGGAGAGAGAGAGAGAGAGTGGGGTGTTGGAGAAAACGTAAGGCAAAAATTAAAGGCAAAGGGGACGGGTTAGGGGAAAACGGGAAAGACGAGACAGGAGGGAAAAGAAAGTGAGAGGGAGAGATGAGATGGTGGGGGGGTTTTTGGGGTGGCTGAGGAAAAGCTGATATGTTCTTGTAGGGTGGGCGGGATTTATTGGCAGGAGTGGGCGGCGGGGGGGTGTAGGGGGGGCGATGATGGCAGGTGTGGGGAGTAGGGGCAGGGCTAACATGTTGAGGTTCAGGAAATAGGGGGCAGGGGTGTGGCGGTGTGGGGAGGGGGATGGAGGTATATGGAGGGGGGGCGGTGTGTGGAGCGGATGGCAGGGGGGAGTGGATGGCAGGGTGTGGAGGGGGGCAGGATGTGGAGTGTGTGGCAGGTGTGTGGAGTGGTGGTAGGTATATGGAGTGTGTGGCAGGTGTGTGAAGTGGAGGGCAGGTGTTGGGTTGATGGCGGGGTGTGTGGAGGATGTTGGGAGTGGGGCAAGTGTGTGGAGGGGATGGAAGTGTGTGGAATGGATTGTAGGGGGAATGGTGGCAGGATTGGAGTGGATGGCAGGTTGTGGATAAGAGGGCGGTATGGGGTTTGGGAGGGCAGGTAGTGGGGGGATGGCAGGATGGGGGGGTGGGATAGGGGAGTGGATGGCAGGTTTTTGGGGGTGAGGGCAGTATGTGGGTGGATGGCGGTATTGGGGGGGATGGCAGGTATGTGGAGTGGGGGTAGATAGGAATGGATGGCAGGTATGTGGATAGATGGCAGGTATGGGAGGGATGGCAGTATGGGGGGTGGAGGCAGGTATGTGGGGGATGGCGGGTATGTGGAGGGGTGGTAGATTGTAGAGTGGTGGCAGGTATGTGATAGTGGCAGATCGGGAGGGGATGGAGATACGTGGAGTGGATGGCAATACGGGGATGGATGGCAGATACGGGGAGTGGATGCAGATACGTGGAGGGGAGGGCACAAATCATCAGCACCAGGAATGGGTGGCAGGCTGGCGTGGGGGCGGACAAGATGGGGGCGATGTTGGAGTGGATGACGGGAGAAGGTTGTGTGTGGGAACAAGGCCCACAACACCCACGAAAAATTACCAGAAAATAAAAATAAAAAAAAAATAATAATAATAATAAAAATAATTATTATTATAAAAATTAATGCGCCAGAGATATATTGTGTTTAATAACTCTCTAAATATAAATACCCACCCTTTCACACCACACATTATGCTGTAACCCAAAACCCACCTCACCTAACCTAGCCTCACCCAACTAGCCCACCCAAAGCCTCACCTAACCCAGCCTACCCACCCTAGCCTCACCTAACCTAGCCCCCCTAACCTAGCCCCACCAACCTAGCCTCCCCCTAACCTGCCCCACCTACCCTTTCCCAACCTAGCCTAACTTAACCCCAGCCCACCTAGCCTAACTTAACCCAGCCCATCTACCTAACCTAAAAAGCCTAACCTAACCCAGCCTCGCCTAGCCTAATTTAACCTAGCCTAACCTAACCTCAACCTAACCTAATCTAGCCCAACTTAACCTAGCCTAACCTAACCTAGCCTAACTTAACCTAGTCTTACCTAGCCTAACCTAACCCAGCCTCACCTAGCTTAACTTAACCTAGCCTCACCTAGCCTAACCCAGCCTCACCTAGCTTAATTTAACCTAGCCTCACCTAGCCTAACCTAACCCAGCCTTACCTAGCCTAACCTAACACAGCCTCACCTAGCCTAACCTAACCCAGCCTCCCCTAGCCTAACTTAACCCAGCCTCCCCTAGCCTAACCTAACCCAGCCACACCTAGCCTAACCTAACACAGCCTCACCTAGCCTAACTTAACTCAGCCTCCCCTAGCCTAACTTAACCCAGCCTCCCCTAGCCTAACTTAACCCAGCCTCACCTAGCCTAACCTAACCCAGCCTCCCCTAGCCTAACTTAACCCAGCCTCACCTAGCCTAACCTAACCCAGCCTCACCTAGCCTAACCTAACACAGCCTCACCTAGCCTAACCTAACCCAGCCTCACCTAGCCTAACCTAACACAGCCTCACCTAGCCTAACTTAACCCAGCCTCACCTAGCCTAACCTAACCCAGCCTCACCTAGCCTAACCTAACCCAGCCTCCCCTAGCCTAACTTAACCCAGCCTCACCTAGCCTAACCTAACACAGCCTCACCTAGCCTAACTTAACCCAGCCTCACCTAGCCTAACCTAACCCAGCCTCATCTAGCCTAACCTAACACAGCCTCACCTAGCCTAACCTAACCCAGCCTCACCTAGCCTAACCTAACACAGCCTCACCTAGCCTAACTTAACCCAGTCTCACCTAGCCTAACCTAACCCAGCCTCACCTAGCCTAACCTAACCCAGTCTCACCTAGCCTAACTTAACCCAGCCTCACCTAGCCTAACCTAACACAGCTTCACGTAGCCTAACTTAACCCAGCCTCACCTAGCCTAACCTAACCCAGCCTCACCTAGCCTAACCTAACACAGCCTCACCTAGCCTAACCTAACCCAGTCTCACCTAGCCTAACCTAACCCAGCCTCACCTAGCCTAACCTAACCCAGCCTCACCTAGCTAACTTAACCCAGTCTCACCTAACCTAACCTAACCCAGTCTCACCTAGCCTAACTTAACCCAGCCTCACCTAGCCTAACCTAACACAGCCTCACGTAGCCTAACTTAACCCAGCCTCACCTAGCCTAACCTAACACAGCCTCACCTAGCCTAACCTAACCCAGTCTCACCTAGCCTAACCTAACCCAGCTTCACCTAGCCTAACCTAACCCAGTCTCACCTAGCCTAACTTAACACAGCCTCACCTAGCCTAACCTAACCCAGTCTCACCTAGCCTAACCTAACACAGCCTCACCTAGCCTAACCTAACCCAGTCTCACCTAGCCTAACCTAACCCAGCCTCACCTAGCCTAACCTAACCCAGCCTCACCTAGCCTAACCTAACCCAGTCTCACCTAGCCTAACCTAACCCAGCCTCACCTAGCCTAACCTAACCCAGTCTCACCTAGCCTAACCTAACCCAGCCTCACCTAGCCTAACCTAACCCAGTCTCACCTAGCCTAACCTAACCCAGCCTCACCTAGCCTAACCTAACCCAGTCTCACCTAGCCTAACTTAACCCAGCCTCACCTAGCCTAAGCTAACCTAGCCTCACCTAGCCTAACCTAACCCAGCCTCACCTAGCCTAACCTAACCCAGTCTCACCTAGCCTAACTTAACCCAGCCTCACCTAGCCTAAGCTAACCTAGCATATATCTCAGTGAATAATGAATCCAAGTCATGTTAAATTAGACACATGTGCAACTCTTGGGTATCTTTATTGAGGAAACGTTTCGCCACACAGTGGCTTCATCAGTCCATACAAAGGAGAAACTTGAAGAACAGGAGGAGAATGAGGTAATCAGTCCCTCAACCTTGAGTCGATGTGGTCAGTCCATCAATCTTGAGTAGAATACGGCATAGGAGCGGAGAAGGAGCTTATAAACCGTATGGCAGGAGAGGTGCAGCAGTCGTAGGTGGTTCTCTGAACCATTCATCTACAATCCTGTCAGACACTGCAACTTCTTAGGATCTTAATACTTGGGAATCCTTCACTTGCCTAACCCTTGGGCACGACCTACTTCCACATTGGACAAATGTGACACCACCTCCGACTGCTGCACCTCTCCTGCCATACGGTTTATAACAGTGGTTCCCAAACTTTTTCAGCTTGTTACCCAATTTAACATGCCACATAAAGCATGTTACCCCTTTCACAAAATGTTGTTATTATTGATATATATGGCTAAATTAAAACACTTGAGATATTTTCTTTTATTTATTGTATTTGAACATTGTGCATCTCTAATGACTATTACCAAAGATGTCAAGAACATCAGTGGGATGGATGGAGTTGCATACTTGAAGCTAGTTTAGGAATTCTTGGCTTCGTGGTTGAAAGTGCCAGCCTGGCATCGTTTGCAACATTCAAGCGAGTCCTCTTTTTTGTTTTCATACCCAGCACAGTTGAGAAGTCCTTCTCGCACAGATACGTTGTTGAGAATGATACCAACAACTTCAAGGCTCTCTTGGACAGAGTTGGCGAGCCAGGTAGTCGTGAAATCCAAAAGGAATCCGCATTTTGGTTTTGGAATTCGATTTTCAAGGCTTCATTGGCTCGCATTGTGATCCACTCCTCCTTTGCAGGGAAATCATCATCATGAATGGCATCATCAGGTACAGAGAAGGGATGAATGATCCACTGAAGAGTGGCTGTTTCTCGGTCAATCTCTGGAAAGTAGTGATGCATGCTTGTTTCAAGCCCCTTCAAATGGTCGCTCATTTCTTTGTTGATGGTCTGTAGAAGTGATCCAGTATCATGACTATTCTCCTCAACAAACTGGTCTAGGGTGGGAAACTGGGCGAAACTGGACATTTTCTTGTTCAATCTGCAGAAAAAGAAGAATATCCATGCATACACTGCAAAACCCAAGGTACATAATTTCTCGCATGGCAGCTAACACAAGTTCACTGATGCAAGCACATACGCATACATTCAAAATTATCAGGCTGCAAGTATCATGATTGTCAGCACAAGAGCACCGTGTAGCGCGAGACTCCAGTGAACGTATACAGCCTCGCATACTCTGCTAATCCTAGCAAAACCATTGAAAACGTAAGAACCACACATACATTATATATAAAATTAATAATAGCTACAAATTCAGAGTAACAGTGGGTAAATACTAACTATATAGTGCACAGGGCAGTACACACACATACCAGCTTATGTCTACCTCGGCTGATGCTCACAGATAAACTGACAGTGTGAAATAGAGGCAGCCTCAGGAAGTGAGTGACGCGTACTGGACAGGTCGATCTGGGCTACTGAGTGACTTTTGTCCTGAAGCATACTTGTCAAAATACTTTTGGGTTTCCACACACTTAGCTATATATTTCTTTTCTAATACTGTATATTAGTTTTTGATGTTTATTGTTATTTGGTTTAACTTTATTACTTACTTATAATAGGTTTACTTTACAACTTTATATACTAAGACAAAGTTAATAATCCTCATACCGGGTACCGCATTGTTTTCTGGATTTTCAGAATTCATAACTTTTTTCTGTCACCCCTCCATTACCCCCCAAAAATGGTTAAATTACCCCCAGGGGGTAATTTACCCCCAGTTTGGGAACCACTGGTTTATAAGCTGCTTCTCCGCTCATCTGCCGTATTCTACTCAAGATTGATGGACTGACCACATCGACTCAAGGTTGAGGGACTGATTACCTCATTCTCCTTCTGTTCTTCAAGTTTAACCTTTGTATGGACTGATGAAGCCACTGTGTGGCGAAACGTTTCCTCAGTAAAGATACCCAAGAGTTGCACATGTGTCTAATTTAATAACATGTCGGTTCTTTGAACCATTTAATAACATGTCGGTTCTTTGAACCATTTAATAACATGTCGGTTCTCTGAACCATTTAATAACATGTCGGTTCTTTGAACCATTTAATAACATGTCGGTTCTTTGAACCATTTAATAACATGTCGGTTCTTTGAACCATTTAATAACATGTCGGTTCTTTGAACCATTTAATAACATGTCGGTTCTCTGAACCATTTAATAACATGTCGGTTCTCTGAACCATTTAATAACATGTCGGTTCTTTGAACCATTTAATAACATGTCGGTTCTTTGAACCATTTAATAACATGTCGGTTCTTTGAACCATTTAATAACATGTCGGTTCTTTGAACCATTTAATAACATGTCGGTTCTCTGAACCATTTAATAACATGTCGGTTCTTTGAACCATTTAATAACATGTCGGTTCTCTGAACCATTTAATAACATGTCGGTTCTTTGAACCATTTAATAACATGTCGGTTCTTTGAACCATTTAATAACATGTCGGTTCTTTGAACCATTTAATAACATGTCGGTTCTTTGAACCATTTAATAACATGTCGGTTCTTTGAACCATTTAATAACATGTCGGTTCTTTGAACTATTTAATAACATGTCGGTTCTTTGAACCATTTAATAACATGTCGGTTCTTTGAACCATTTAATAACATGTCGGATCTCTGAACCATTTAATAACATGTCGGTTCTTTGAACCATTTAATAACATGTCGGTTCTTTGAACCATTTAATAACATGTCGGTTCTCTGAACCATTTAATAACATGTCGGTTCTCTGAACCATTTAATAACATGTCGGTTCTTTGAACCATTTAATAACATGTCGGTTCTCTGAACCATTTAATAACATGTCGGTTCTTTGAACTATTTAATAACATGTCGGTTCTTTGAACCATTTAATAACATGTCGTTCTTTGAACCATTTAATAACATGTCGGTTCTTTGAACCATTTAATAACATGTCGGTTCTCTGAACCATTTAATAACATGTCGGTTCTCTGAACCATTTAATAACATGTCGGTTCTTTGAACCATTTAATAACATGTCGGTTCTTTGAACCATTTAATAACATGTCGTTCTTTGAACCATTTAATAACATGTCGGTTCTTTGAACCATTTAATAACATGTCGGTTCTTTGAACCATTTAATAACATGTCGGTTCTTTGAACCATTTAATAACATGTCGGTTCTCTGAACCATTTAATAACATGTCGGTTCTCTGAACCATTTATCTGCAATCCAAGTCATGACTTGCTTAAACCCCTACACAGGGCGAAATGTCGTTCCAATTTCATCTCCTGAAGCGTTTCTGACCCTCTCTAACGGCGGTCATTCTCGAAATGTTGTAAAAACTCCGCAGTGACCAACAAAGTTATTTGTAAGTGAGATGTGACAGCAGTGTGGACGCCAGTCGTGGGCCACACTGCTGCTTCTAGCATCACTCAGGCAAGACTGCTTGAATGGCTGTGAGTTTGACTTGCCTAGCATGGGCCAGTAGGCCTGAAGCAAGTGTACATGAGTGGGTGTGAGTTTAACTTGCCTAGCATGGGCCAGTAGGCCTGAAGCAAATGTACATGAACGGGTGTAAGACTTGCCTAGCATGGGCCAGTAGGCCTGAAGCAAGTGTACATGAGTGGGTGTGAGTTTAACTTGCCTAGCATGGGCCAGTAGGCCTGAAGCAAGTGTACATGAATGGGTGTGAGTTTGACTTGCCTAGCATGGGTCAGTAGGCCTGAAGCAAGTGTACATGAGTGGGTGTGAGTTTAACTTGCCTAGCATGGGCCAGTAGGCCTGAAGCAAGTGTACATGAGTGGGTGTGAGTTTGACTTGCCTAGCATGGGCCAGTAGGCCTGAAGCAAGTGTACATGAATGGGTGTGAGTAAGACTTGCCTAGCATGGGCCAGTAGGCCTGAAGCAAGTGTACATGAGTGGGTGTGAGTTTGACTTGCCTAGCATGGGCCAATAGGCCTAAAGCAAGAGTACATGAACGGGTGTAAGACTTGCCTAGCATGGGCCAGTAGGCCTGAAGCAAGAGTACATGAACGGGTGTAAGACTTGCCTAGCATGGGCCAGTAGGCCTGAAGTAAGAGTACATGAACGGGTGTAAGACTTGCCTAGCATGGGCCAGTAGGCCTGAAGCAAGTGTACATGAACGGGTGTAAGACCTGCCTAGCATGGGCCAATAGGCCTAAAGCAAGAGTACATGAACGGGTGTAAGACTTGCCTAGCATGGGCCAGTAGGCCTGAAGCAATGGGTCGAATCGGTGACATAAACGAGCTGTTGCTGGTCACTAATTCAGACTAACAAGCTGTTGACGTTTCGGTCAGGTCCAAGTCGGTCCGAAACGTTGTGTTAAGTTCATCTCTATGTGCGGGTTAGTTGTTTATTGTTATTTAGTGAGCTGTTGGACAGAGATTGATGAGTCAGCCTGACAGCTCAAGACGTCGAAAAGAGGTTGCTGACAGTTCAAGACGTCAGAGAAAAAACTGCTGATACTTCAAGACGTCGAAAAGAGGTTGCTGACAGTTCAAGACGTCGGAGAAAAAACTGCTGACAGTTCAAGACGTCGGAGAAAAAACTGCTGACAGTTCAAGACGTCGGGGAAAAAGTTGCTGACAGTTCAAGACGTCGAAGAAAAAGTTGCTGACAGTTCAAGACGTCGAAGAAAAAGTTGCTGACAGTTCAAGACGTCGAAGAAAAAGTTGCTGACAGTTCAAGACGTCGAAGAAAAAGTTGCTGACAGTTCAAGACGACGGAGAAAAAACTGCTGACAGTTCAAGACGTCGGAGAAAAAACTGCTGACAGTTCAAGACGTCGGAGAAAAAACTGCTGACAGTTCAAGACGTCGGAAAAAAGTTGCTGACAGTTCAAGACGTCGAAGAAAAAGTTGCTGACAGTTCAAGACGTCGAAAAAAAATCTGCTGACAGCTGAAGACGTCGAAAAAAGACAGAGACATTATTAAAGTGCCATTTATTAAAGGAAACATTTCTCCACAACTACTAACACATCAGTTCCTGGCGAAACGTTTCATTTATAAATACCCTAAACTGCACACTTTCCTTTTCACATTTCGCCAGTATTACCATATTAACTTGCTGACAGTGCAACATATTAACTTGCTGACAGTACAACATATTAACTTGCTGACAGTACAACATATTAACTGCTGACAGTGCAACATATTAACTTGCTGACAGTGCAACATATTAACTTGCTGACAGTGCAACATATTAACTTGCTGACAGTGCAACATATTAACTTGCTGACAGTGCAACATATTAACTTGCTGACAGTGCAACATATTAACTTGCTGACAGTGCAACATATTAACTTGCTGACAGTGCAACATATTAACTTGCTGACAGTGCAACATATTAACTTGCTGACAGTGCAACATATTAACTTGCTGACAGTGCAACATATTAACTTGCTGACAGTGCAACATATTAACTTGCTGACAGTGCAACATATTAACTTGCTGACAGTGCAACATATTAACTTGCTGACAGTGCAAAAATATTAACTTGCTGACAGTACAACATATTAACTTGCTGACAGTGCAACATATTAACTTGCTGACAGTACAACATATTAACTTGCTGACAGTGCAACATATTAACTTGCTGACAGTGCAACATATTAACTTGCTGACAGTGCAACATATTAAATGCTGACAGTACAACATATTAACTTGCTGACAGTGCAACATATTAACTTGCTGACAGTACAACAAAATTAACTTGCGACAGTGCAACATATTAACTTGCTGACAGTGCAACATATTAACTTGCTGACAGTGCAACATATTAACTTGCTGACAGTACAACATATTAACTTGCTGACAGTGCAACATATTAACTTGCTGACAGTGCAACATATTAACTTGCTGACAGTGCAACATATTAACTTGCTGACAGTGCAACATATTAACTTGCTGACAGTGCAACATATTAACTTGCTGACAGTGCAACATATTAACTTGCTGACAGTGCAACATATTAACTTGCTGACAGTGCAACATATTAACTTGCTGACAGTGCAACATATTAACTTGCTGACAGTGCAACATATTAACTTGCTGACAGTACAACATATTAAAATTGCTGACAGTGCAACATATTAACTTGCTGACAGTGCAACATATTAACTTGCTGACAGTGCAACATATTAACTTGCTGACAGTGCAACATATTAACTTGCTGACAGTGCAACATATTAACTTGCTGACAGTGCAACATATTAACTTGCTGACAGTGCAACATATTAACTTGCTGACAGTGCAACATATTAAACTTGCTGACAGTGCAACATATTAACTTGCTGACAGTGCAACATATTAACTTGCTGACAGTGCAACATATTAACTTTTCTGACAGTGCAACATATTAACTTGCTGACAGTGCAACATATTAACTTGCTGACAGTGCAACATATTAACTTGCTGACAGTGCAACATATTAACTTGCTGACAGTGCAACATATTAACTTGCTGACAGTGCAACATATTAACTTTTCTGACAGTGCAACATATTAACTTGCTGACAGTGCAACATATTAACTTGCTGACAGTACAACATATTAACTTGCTGACAGTGCAACATATTAACTTGCTGACAGTGCAACATATTAACTTGCTGACAGTACAACATATTAACTTGCTGACAGTGCAACATATTAACTTACTGACAGTGCAACATATTAACTTGCTGACAGTGCAACATATTAACTTGCTGACAGTGCAACATATTAACTTGCTGACAGTGCAACATATTAACTTGCTGACAGTGCAACATATTAACTTGCTGACAAATGCAACATATTAACTTGCTGACAGTGCAACATATTAACTTGCTGACAGTGCAACATATTAACTTGCTGACAGTGCAACATATTAACTTGCTGACAGTTGCAACATATTAACTTGCTGACAGTGCAACATATTAACTTGCTGACAGTGCAACATATTAACTTGCTGACAGTGCAACATATTAACTTGCTGACAGTGCAACATATTAACTTGCTGACAGTGCAAATATTTAAATTGCTGACAGTACAACATATTAACTTGCTGACAGTGCAACATATTAACTTGCTGACAGTGCAACATATTAACTTGCTGACAGTGCAACATATTAACTTGCTGACAGTGCAACATATTACGATAGATTGTCCAATTTATCACAGTCTATCTGATTATATATTCAACACACAACAGTACCTTGACAAGCTGGCTCTGTCTGCCACCTCTACTCTGGAAGTCTTAGGTATATGAGGACCCACAGCTGGAGCTTATGGTTATCTGGTGATCAGGAAGCAGGACAAGTGTTCCCTGAGGCACGTCTGAGTTATATGAGGACCCACAGCTGGAGCTTTTTGTTATCTGGTGATCAGGAAACAGGACAAGTGTTCCCTGAGGCACGTCTGAGTTATATGAGGACCCACAGCTGGAGCTTTTTGTTATCTGGTGATCAGGAAGCAGGACAAGTGTTCCCTGAGGCAGGCCTTTGTTATATGAGGACCCACAGCTGGAGCTTTTGGTTATCTGGTGATCAGGAAGCAGGACAAGTGTTCCCTGAGGCAGGCCTTTGTTATATGAGGACCCACAGCTGGAGCTTTTGGTTACCTGTTTGTCAGGAAACAGGACAAGTGTTCTCTGACGCAGGTCAGAGCAATATGAGGACCCACAGCTGGAGCTTTTGGCCATCTGACCGAGGCCTTCCACTGGCTTACCCCTCCACCTATTTAAAAATAATTAGCGTCAATTCTGGATAGATCTCTGAAAGTATACCTCTAATGCATCTTATATATATATATATATATTGACTTTTTTATACCCGAAGTTGAATTACGGCATCAAAATTTTAATTCCTCCGCGAATTTACTATATACTAGAGTTTCTCTTAAGTACAAAGATTATTTTGCTTTAGGATTGGCAGGTTAGGCTGGTAAGGTTAGGTTAAGTTAGGTTAGGTTTGGCTAAGTTTACCTAATTTAGACCAAGTTAGGTTTCGTTTGGTATGATTTAGGTTAGGTTAGGTTAGGTTTGGCTAAGTTAACCTAATTTAGACTAAGTTAGGTTTCGTTTGGTATGATTTAGGTTAGGTTAGGTTAGGTTTGGCTAAGTTTACCTAATTTAGACTAAGTTAGGTTTCGTTTGGTATGATTTAGGTTAGGTTAGGTTAGGTTAGGTTCTCTGAACGAATGTTCTTGGACTTCGAAATCATTTCTGCAATATTGCACCTGATGTGTCGACTGCTACGTGAAAGGCCTAATTCTATCATTCAACTACTGTGATTTTTTTGCACACACAATATATATCTCGTCCGTAGTTACAATAATATACACATATCCTGCTCGTGAGGCTAGTACACCACACAGGGATGAGAATGAAATTAGCTTAGAAGCTCCCACACCTCCGTATGTCCTTGGACCAAGAGTAACACACCTAGCTTGGCTGGGTGCTTGGTTCTTGTAGGATTGGGTAGTCCTGTGGGTTAAGGCGTCATGTGGTTCTCGCTAACAATGGCGGACCAGTATAACATGGGTTCGAATCCTTGGCTAGCGCAGTGCTGTTATTGATCAAATATATATTATATATATATATATATATATATATATATATATATATATATATATATATATATATATTATATATATATATACTAAAAATTTACTTTAGTCCATATTTTAGAATTTAAAGTATTCTTGACTGGTTGTGTATAGGTGACATGCAGTGTTAATGACCCTCGTGTAACAGATAGGCCTTAAAATTAATAAAATAACTTAGAAAACAATAATATAGTATGGTACGAGGTTGGAGGCATCAGACAGGTGAACGTGGTGAGGGTATATCAATCACCCGTCGTGTTATCAGATGTGCTAAGTGTATACAGTAAGAGTTGTGTGTCTCTGAGTATATATACTGAGCGTTGATGTTAGTCTTTGTCTCGGGGAGTAAGCTATTCTATGTGTTACCTGCTAGGTACATTGTCTCCTTAACGACCCTTGTGTAGTTGTTAGGCCTTCACACTCATACGTGGTGTGGTTGGACCGACTTGGCTATCAAATAGTATTGACGTTGATGGTAGTTAAGAGGCAAGGATAGGAACCGAGATTCGACCCCAGCAAAGACAACTCGGTGACTGCATGCACATACACACAAGAAGTGGAACAATCTGGAGAGTGATGTAGTGGAGGCAGGATCCATACATAGCTTTAAGATGAGGTATGATTAAGCTCATGGAGCAGGTAGAGAATGAATCTAGTAGCAACCAATAAAGAGACGGGGCCAGGAGCTATTACTCGATCCCTGCAATCACAAATAGGTGAATACAAGGCTTAAACATATCGAATTCATTTAAAAATGATCAGAGTCACCTATCGAAAACCTCCCACTACCCTAAGTTATTAAAGGTCAGGCATTTTTTTTTTTATTCGCCGGTATTCTCCCGGCCCGGGTCTTTTCCAAGTAGTGGTGACCCGGCCTTGGCTCCCTATCTGGGGAGTGTCTCGAGACTTAAGTCTCCCATGGGAGGAGGTACAAGTACCCCCTCATCTTTGGGACCAAGTGTCCCCAGACCTAGCCACAGTCCCCGCCCGAGACCTAAGTCTCCCATGGGAGGAGGTACAAGTACCCCCTCATCTTTGGGACCAAGTGTCCCCAGACCTAGCCACAGTCCCCGCCCTCACGGGGCTCGTAGGGAGAAGCTAGGCCTCTGGTCTGCCATCTGCCCCGCCACAAAGGGGCTCGTGGGGATGGCAGTCTTATGAGCTGTTCGTCAGGAAACAGGACAAGTGTCTCCTGACGCGGGTCTTAGTTATATAATGACCCACAGCTGGTTTCCAACAGGTTTCCAACAGGTTTCCAACAGGTTTCCAACAGGTTTCCAACTTGACAGAAAAAAAATATATTTAACACTAAGAAAATTTGGTATAATTAAAACTGACAAAGAAAAATCATAATGGAAGCTTTGTAATTTACTCTAATTATATCTGCTACATATAATGTGCAAGTCCTAATAATATGTATAATTTTTTTATATAATTCTCCATTTTTCTTCCATAGGCTTAAAAATGGTTATAAATATGACTAATTTGTAAAGGGTTTGACCGGTAAGCCAGCGGAAGTCTTCGGTCAGATGACCAAAAGCTTCAACGGTGGGTCATCATCTCACTAAGATCCGCGTCACACTTGTCCTGTTTCCTGACGAACCTTACCTAATCTCTTCCACAGATAAGATAAGATAAGATAAGATTTCGTTGGGATTTTTAACCCCGGAGGGTTAGCCACCCAGGATAACCCAAGAAAGTCAGTGCGTCATCGAGGACTGTCTAACTTATTTCCATTGTGGTCCTTAATCTTGTCCCCCAGGATGCGACCCACACCAGTCGACTAACACCCAGGTACCTATTTGCTGCTAGGTGAACAGGACAACAGGTGTAAGGAAACGTGTCGAAATGTTTCCACCCGCCGGGAATCGAACCCGGGTCCTCCGTGTGTGAAGCGGGAGCTTTAGCCACCAGGCCACCAGGCCAACGAGACCACCAAAAGCTCCTGCTTTGGGTCATCATATAACTAAGACCCGCGTCAGGAAACACTTGTCCTGTTTCCTGACAAACATTACCTAACCTCACCCTCGTATAAATCCCACTGGGACCGTATATACAGCCTGCACAATATAAATGTTTACAGGTCTGCTTATCCAGAGATTACGAGGAATGTAATTTTGTTATAGGGAGGCGAGAAGGGTAAATAAAGGGAGTGAAAATAGGTGAATAAACTGAGAAAGAAGACGACACTGAAAAGATGACTGATGTAGGGGGAGCAGGTACTAAGTAGATGGGTGTTTGTAGGAATGGGTGGATGAAAGGGCTGGGTTAATGGATGTTTGAGTGGTTTGGTGGTTAAGCTGTTTGGATGTCTGAAGGATGCCCAGGTGGTTGAGTGGAGCTGCAAGAGAATGGTACACTGCCACTCACTCTGTGAGTGGATGGGTGAGTGGAGGCTGCACCGGTGTGTCGAGGAAGGAGAGTGCGAGGGGTGGGTGGTAGTGACTGCAAGAATGGGTGGGCAGCTGGGCGGCTGAGGGGTGGCTGTGGGTGGCAAGACAGGCATGTAAGCAACACACGGGGACCAGTTTTTTGAGTGGGCCCATCAAGACGGTGATTTCAGAGCTGCTTTTGCGACCAGTGATGCTAAGCCTTGAGATAACGCATCCCCATCTCCCTCAGCATCCCCATCTCCCTCACCATCTCCATCTCCCTCAGCACCTACATCTACGTCTTGGTAAAAGGTCTTCTCTCTTACCAAAATTGGATACATCTGGAATGTGCTGCTACCCTATTCTATATACAGTACACACAGCCAACTTAAGCCAGTTGTGGTTCCCTGTTGTATTCCATCACGCAGGACAGTTTACCTGGAGTTTACCTGGAGAGAGTTCCGGGGGTCAACGCCCCCGCGGCCCGGTCTGTGACCAGGCCTCCTGGTCTGTGACCAGGCCTCCTTGTGCTTATATATACTGCTGAAATGCGTCAACTTGAACTGGGAGACTTCTGTAGTGTCAGCCTGAGCTGTGAGACTTCTGTACTGTCACCCTGAGCTGGGAGACTTCTGTAGTGTCAGCCTGAGCTGGGAGACTTCTGTAGTGCCAGCCTGAGCTGGGAGACTTCTGTAGTGCCAGCCTGAGCTGGGAGACTTCTGTAGTGCCAGCCTGAGCTGGGAGACTTCTGTAGTGCCAGCCTGAGCTGGGAGACTTCTGTAGTGCCAGCCTGAGCTGGGAGACTTCTGTAGTGCCAGCCTGAGCTGGGAGACTTCTGTAGTGCCAGCCTGAGCTGGAGACTTCTGTAGTGTCAGCCTGAGCTGGGAGACTTCTGTAGTGCCAGCCTGAGCTGGGAGACTTCTGTAGTGCCAGCCTGAGCTGGGAGACTTCTGTAGTGCCAGCCTTATCTGGGAGACTTCTGTAGTGTCAGCCTGAGCTGGGAGACTTCTGTAGTGCCAGCCTGAGCTGGGAGACTTCTGTAGTGTCAGCCTGAGCTGGGAGACTTCTGTAGTGTCAGCCTGAGCTGGGAGACTTCTGTAGTGCCAGCCTGAGCTGGGAGACTTCTGTAGTGTCAGCCTGAGCTGGGAGACTTCTGTAGTGTCAGCCTGAGCTGGGAGACTTCTGTAGTGCCAGCCTGAGCTGGGAGACTTCACTAGTGTCAGCCTGAGCTGGGAGACTTCTGTAGTGCGAGCCAGAGCTGGGAGACTTCTCTAGTATCAGCCTGAGCTGGGAGACTTCAGTAGTGCCAGCCAGAGCTGGGAGACTTCTCTAGTGTCAGCCTGAGCTGGGAGACTTCAGTAGTGCCAGCCTGAGCTGTGAGACTTCAGTAGTGCCAGCCTGAGCTGGGAGACTTCAGTAGTGCCAGCCTGAGCTGTGAGACTTCAGTAGTGCCAGCCTGAGCTGGGAGACTTCAGTAGTGCCAGCCTGAGCTGGGAGACTTCTGTAGTGCCAGCCTGAGCTGGGAGACTTCAGTAGTGCCAGCCTGAGCTGTGAGACTTCAGTAGTGCCAGCCTGAGCTGGGAGACTTCAGTATTTGCCAGCCTGAGCTGTGAGACTTCAGTAGTGCCAGCCTGAGCTGGGAGACTTCAGTAGTGCCAGCCTGAGCTGTGAGACTTCAGTAGTGCCAGCCTGAGCTGGGAGACTTCAGTAGTGCCAGCCTGATCTGACACTACAGAAGTCAAGTATTCCATTAAGGGTTCATCGTCTTTGGGATGCCCTAAGTAGAGATGCCAATGGTAGGGATGCCTTAGTAGGGATGACTGCAGGTCCCCAGACCTTCCTTTATCCCTAGACAGCCGAGTTGTGGTATTGTGACTTGGTAAATCCTTGTAGGTGAGTGAGTACGAGGTGTAGCCCGGGTTCAACTATCTGTCCGCTAATCGCTAGATACACACACATATACATACATACACAGCTTTAAGACGAGGTATGATAAAATTCATGGAGCAGAGAGAGAGAGGAACTAGTAACGATCAGTGAAGAGGCGGGACCAGGAGCTGAGTCTTGATCCCTGTAACTACAGTTAGGTGAATTGAGTACACACACACACACAATTTGCAACGAAGTGACTGGGGACCCCGGCTGACTGGGGACCCCGGCTGACTGGGGACCCCGGCTGACTGGGGACCCCGGCTGACTGGGGACCCCGGCTGACTGGGGACCCCGGCTGACTGGGGACCCCGGCTGACTGGGGACCCCGGCTGACTGGGGACCCCGGCTGACTGGGTACCCCGGCTGACTGGGGACCCCGGCTGACTGGGGACCCCGGCTGACTGGGGACCTCGGCTGACTGGGGACCCCGGCTGACTGGGGACCCCGGCTGACTGGGGACCCCGGCTGACTGGGACCCCGGCTGACTGGGGACCCCGGCTGACTGGGGACCCCGGCTGACTGGGGACCCCGGCGGACTGGGGACCCCGGCGGACTGGGGACCCCGGCTGACTGGGGACCCCGGCTGACTGGGGACTCCCCTGTCAGTAGTTAAACAGGTCCTCTAATATATTTGGCGTAAGAACACGCATTAGTCAAATATAAATTAGTCGATAATGTTGTGTCAAGACCAGACAAGATTACACACACACACACACACACACACACACACACACACACACACACACACACGAGGGGCACAATCTGTCCTCTACTACCCACAGCATGGGTATGCAGCACACGATCCCCTACAATACCTGACCACACAGCAGCCCGGGTTAAGACAATGCTTCACCACCACCATTAAACTGCAGTACAACAAACACAATGGTGGTAATCCCTCGGTAACTTAAGAGGGTTTGTGACCATCTGACCCTGACGCAACATATAGGATACACTTGACCTGGGCCAGACCCACAAAATTTCCAGCTACAGGTCACTTGACCTGTACTCCCTGAACCGCAGGCGAGAGAGATGCATCATAATCTACACCTGGAAAATCCCAGAGGGACTGGTCCCAAATTGCACACAGAAATCACTCCCTACGAATGCAAGACTAGAAGTAGGGGTGCCGTGAGTACACTAAGAGAAAACACAGTGTCAAGGACCCAAGACTGTTCAACAGCCTCCCAGCATACATATGGGGGATTACCAATAGACCCCTGGCTGTCTTCAAGACGCTGGACAGATACCTAAAGTCAGTACCTGACTAGCCGGGCTGTGGTTCGTACACTGGAATACGTGCGGCCAGCAGTAACAGCCTGATTGATCAAGCCCTGATCCACCGGGAGGCCTGGTTATGGACCGGGCCGCGGGGGGCGTTGACCCCCGGAACACCCTCCAGGTACACCCCCTTGGTTTCTGTGTTGGATGTTGTAGTATTAGCTGTAGTGATAGAAGTAGTGGTGGTGGTGGTGGTGGTGGTGGTAGTGGTAGTAGTAGTAGTAGTAGTAGTAGTAGTATTAGTAGTGGTAGTAGTAGTAGTAGTAGTAGTAGTAGTAGTAGTAGTAGTATTAGTAGTGGTAGTAGTAGTAGTAGTAGTAGTAGTAGTAGTAGTAGTATTAGTAGTGGTAGTAGTAGTAGTAGTAGTAGTAGTAGTAGTATTAGTAGTAGTAGTAGTAGTAGTAGTATTAGTAGTAGTAGTAGTAGTAGTAGTAGTAGTAGTAGTAGTAGTAGTGACAATAATAAAAAATAACAGAACACGACATCACCACTGCCTTCAGCTTCCTCCTCGCTGCAACGTTGAGAGCCCATACCTCACACCCATACAACACTGACGCCACATCACAAACACACAAACAGGGCAGTAACTCTCACCACCGCACCTAAACTACTGGGAACGGTTGAAGGTCCTTGATCTGTATTCCCTCGAACGCAGGCGAGAGAGATACATGATAATATACACTTGGAAGGTCCTGGAGGGATTGGTACCAAACTTGCACACGAAAATCACTCCATATGAAAGCAAAAGACTCGGCAGGAGATGCAACATTCCCCCGATGAAAAGCAGGGGTGCCACGAGTACACTGAGAGACAACACAATAAGTGTCTGGGGCCCAAGACTGTTCAATTGCCTTCCAGCATACATAAGGGGGATTACCAATAGACCCCTGGCTGTCTTCAAGAAGGCACTGGACAGGCACCTAAAGTCAGTAGTTGACCAACCAGGCTGTGGTTCGCACGTCAGGTTACGGCCAGCAGTAATAACCTGGTTGATCAGACCCTGATCCACCATGAGGCCTGGTCTCAGACCGGGCCTCGGGGGCGTTGACCCCCGAAACCCTCTCCAGGTAAACTCCAGGTAAACCACCTCATAAACACACAAACAGGGCAGTAACTCTCACCACCTCATAAACAAACACACAAACAGGGCAGTAACTCTCACCACCTCATAAACAAACACACAAACAGGGCAGTAACTCTCACCACCTCATAAACAAACACACAAAAAAGGCAGTAACTCTCACCACCTCATAAACACACAAACAGAGGCAGTAACTCTCACCACCTCATAAACACACAAACAAGGCAGTAACTCTCACCACCTCATAAACACACAAACATGGCAGTAACTCTCACCACCTGTTAAACGACACAAACAAGGCAGTAACTTTTCACCACCTCATAGAACACACAAACAAGGCAGTGTAACTTCACGGAGCAGCTATAAACAAGACAAACAAGCAGTAACTCTCACCACCTCATAAACACTAAAACTAGGAGTAATTCACCACCTCATATAAAACAAATAGGCAGTAATCTACCACCTCATAAACAACAAAAAGGCAGTAATCTCACCACTCATAAACACACACAACAAGCAGTAACTTCTCACCACCTCATAGAACAGCAAACAAGCATGAACGCTCACCACCTCAAACACACAAACAAGCAAACTCTACCCACATCATAAACACACAAACAAGGCAGTAACTCTCACCACCTCACCTAAACAACAACTAAGGTCTTAGTATTCCTCAACGCATCATAAACACATCAAACACTGGAAGTAACCTGGCACCACTGATACAAACACCAACAGGCATAACTCACACCTCATAACACACAAACAAGTCGGCAGGTGAACTGTCACCCCCATAAACAACAAACAAGGCAGTACTCACACGCTCACATAAACACACAAACAGCAGTAAGTGTCACCACTCGTAACCACAAACAGGCATAATCTCACTCACCGCATAACACACAACAAGGCAGTAATCTCACCACCTATAAACAGACCAAACAAGGCAGTAACTCTCACACACATAAACACACAAAAAGCAGTAACTCTCACCACCACATAGTATCAGCACAAACAGCAGTTAAGCTCTCACCACCCATAAACACACAACAGGCCGTAACTCTCACCACCTCATAAACACCCAAACGGGGCAGTTAGACTCTCCACCACCTTCATAAACACCAACAAGGCATAACTCTCACCACCTCATAAACACACAAAACAGGGCAGTAACTCTCACCACCTCATAAACAAACACACAAACAGGCAGTAACTCTCACCACCTCATAAACAACACACAAACAAGGCAGTAACTCTCACCACCTCATAAAACACACAAACAAGGCAGTAACTCTCACCACCTCATAAACACACAAACAAGGCAGTAACTCTCACCACCTCATAAACACACAAACAAGGCAGTAACTCTCACCACCTCATAAACACACAAACAAGGCAGTAACTCTCACCACCTCATAAACACACACAAACAGGCAGTAACTCTCACCACCTCATAAACAAACACACAAACAAGGCAGTAACTCTCACCACCTCATAAACACACAAACAAGGCAGTAACTCTCACCACCTCATAAACAACACACAAACAAGGCAGTAACTCTCACCACCTCATAAACACACAAACAAGGCAGTAACTCTCACCACCTCATAAACAACACACAAACAAGGCAGTAACTCTCACCACCTCATAAACACACAAACAAGGCAGTAACTCTCACCACCTCATAAACAACACACAAACAAGGCAGTAACTCTCACCACCTCATAAAACACACAAACAAGGCAGTAACTCTCACCACCTCATAACAACACACAAACAAGGCAGTAACTCTCACCACCTCATAAACAACACACAAACAAGGCAGTAACTCTCACCACCTCATAAACACACAAACAAGGCAGTAACTCTCACCACCTCATAAACACACAAACAAGGCAGTAACTCTCACCACCTCATAAACACACAAAACAAGGCAGTAACTCTCACCACCTCATAAACAACACAAAACAAGGGCAGTAACTCTCACCACCCATAAAAGCACACAAACAAGGCAGTAACTCTCACCACCCATAAACAAACACACAAACAGGCAGTAACTCTCACCACCCATAAAACACACAAACAAGGCAGTAACTCTCACCACCTCATAAACAACACACAAACAGGGCAGTAACTCTCACCACCACATAAACAACACACAAACAAGGCAGTAACTCTCACCACCTCATAAACAACACACAAACAAGGCAGTAACTCTCACCACCTCATAAAACACAAACAAGGCAGTAACTCTCACCACCTCATAAACACACAAACAAGGCAGTAACTCTCACCACCTCATAAACACACAAACAAGGCAGTAACTCTCACCACCTCATAAACACACAAACAGGGCAGTAACTCTCACCACCTCATAAACACACAAACAAGGCAGTAACTGTCACCACCTCATAAACAAACACACAAACAGGGCAGTAACTCTCACCACCTCATAAACACACAAACAAGGCAGTAACTCTCACCACCTCATAAACAAACACACAAACAAGGCAGTAACTCTCACCACCTCATAAACACACAAACAAGGCAGTAACTCTCACCACCTCATAAACAAACACACAAACAAGGCAGTAACTCTCACCACCTCATAAACAAACACACAAACAGGGCAGTAACTCTCACCACCTCATAAACAAACACACAAACAAGGCAGTAACTCTCACCACCTCATAAACACACAAACAGGGCAGTAACTCTCACCACCTCATAAACAAAACACACAAACAAGGCAGTAACTCTCACCACCTCATAAACACACAAACAAGGCAGTAACTCTCACCACCTCATAAACACACAAACAAGGCAGTAACTCTCACCACCTCATAAACACACAAACAAGGCAGTAACTCTCACCACCTCATAAACACACAAAACAAGGCAGTAACTCTCACCACCTCATAAACACACAAACAGGGCAGTAACTCTCACCACCTCATAAACACACAAACAAGGCAGTAACTCTCACCACCTCATAAACACACAAACAGGGCAGTAACTCTCACCACCTCATAAACAAACACACAAACAGGCAGTAACTCTCACCACCTCATAAACAAACACACAAACAGGGCAGTAACTCTCACCACCTCATAAACAAACACACAAACAAGGCAGTAACTCTCACCACCTCATAAACACACAAACAGGGCAGTAACTCTCACCACCTCATAACAAACACACAAACAAGGCAGTAACTCTCACCACCTCATAAACACACAAACAGGGCAGTAACTCTCACCACCTCATAAACAACACACAAACAGGGCAGTAACTCTCACCACCTCATAAACACACAAACAAGGCAGTAACTCTCACCACCTCATAAACAAACACACAAACAGGGCAGTAACTCTCACCACCTCATAAACAACAACAAAGGCAGTAACTCTCACCACCTCATAAACAAACACACAAACAGGGCAGTAACTCTCACCACCTCATAAACAAACACACAAACAGGGCAGTAACTCTCACCACCTCATAAACAAACACACAAACAGGCAGTAACTCTCACCACCTCATAAACAAACACACAAACAGGGCAGTAACTCTCACCACCTCATAAACAAACACACAAACAAGGCAGTAACTCTCACCACCTCATAAACAAACACACAAACAGGCAGTAACTCTCACCACCTCATAAACACACAAACAGGGCAGTAACTCTCACCACCTCATAAACAAACACACAAACAAGGCAGTAACTCTCACCACCTCATAAACACACAAACAGGGCAGTAACTCTCACCACCTCATAAACAACACAAAACAAGGCAGTAACTCTCACCACCTCATAAACACACAAACAAGGCAGTAACTCTCACCACCTCATAAACACACACAAACAAGGCAGTAACTCTCACCACCTCATAAAAAACACACAAACAAGGCAGTAACTCTCACCACCTCATAAACAACACACAAACAAGGCAGTAACTCTCACCACCTCATAAAACACACAAACAAGGCAGTAACTCTCACCACCTCATAAACAACACACAAACAAGGCAGTAACTCTCACCACTCTAAACAAACACACAAACAAGGCAGTAACTCTCACCACCTCATAAACAAACACACAACAAGGCAGTAACTCTCACCACCTCATAAACACACACAAACAAGGCAGTAACTCTCACCACCTCATAAACACACACAAACAAGGCAGTAACTCTCACCACCTCATAAAAACACACAAACAAGGCAGTAACTCTCACCACCTCATAAACACAACAGGCAGTACCCACTCAAAACACACAAACAAGGCAGTAACTCTCACCACCTCATAAAACACACAAACAAGGGCAGTAACTCTCACCACCTCATAAAACAAACACACAAAACAGGGCAGTAACTCTCACCACCTCATAAACACACAAACAAGGCAGTAACTCTCACCACCTCATAAACACACAAACAAGGCAGTAACTCTCACCACCTCATAAACACACAAACAAGGCAGTAACTCTCACCACCTCATAAACACACAAACAAGGCAGTAACTCTCACCACCTCATAAACACACAAACAAGGCAGTAACTACTCACCACCTCATAAACACACAAACAGGGCAGTAACTCTCACCACCTCATAAACACACAAACAAGGCAGTAACTCTCACCACCTCATAAACAAACACACAAACAGGGCAGTAACTCTCACCACCTCATAAACAAACACACAAACAAGGCAGTAACTCTCACCACCACATAAACAAACACACAAACAAGGGCAGTAACTCTCACCACCTCATAAACAACACACAAACAAGGCAGTAACTCTCACCACCTCATAAAAACACACAAACAGGGCAGTAACTGTCACCACCTCATAAACAACACACAAACAAGGCAGTAACTCTCACCACCTCATAAACACACAAACAAGGCAGTAACTCTCACCACCTCATAAACACACAAACAGGCAGTAACTGTCACCACCTCATAAACAACACACAAACAAGGCAGTAACTCTCACCACCTCATAAACACACAAACAAGGCAGTAACTCTCACCACCTCATAAACAAACACACAAACAAGGCAGTAACTCTCACCACCTCATAAACACACAAACAAGGCAGTAACTCTCACCACCTCATAAACAAACACACAAACAAGGCAGTAACTCTCACCACCTCATAAACACACAAACAAGGCAGTAACTCTCACCACCTCATAAACACACAAACAAGGCAGTAACTCTCACCACCTCATAAACACACAAACAAGGCAGTAACTCTCACCACCTCATAAACAACACAAAACAAGGGCAGTAACTCTCACCACCTCATAAACAAACACACAAACAAGGCAGTAACTCTCACCACCTCATAAACACACAAACAAGGCAGTAACTCTCACCACCACATAAACAACACAAACAAGGCAGTAACTCTCACCACCTCATAAACACACAAACAAGGCAGTAACTCTCACCACCTCATAAACACACAAACAAGGCAGTAACTCTCACCACCTCATAAACAAACACACAAACAAGGCAGTAACTCTCACCACCACTATAAACAACACACAAACAAGGCAGTAACTCTCACCACCTCATAACAACACACAAACAAGGCAGTAACTCTCACCACCTCATAAACACACAAAC
Organism: Cherax quadricarinatus; assembly: GCF_026875155.1. Taxonomy (NCBI): domain Eukaryota; kingdom Metazoa; phylum Arthropoda; class Malacostraca; order Decapoda; family Parastacidae; genus Cherax; species Cherax quadricarinatus. Next base: position 101,879 of record NC_069429.1, on the reverse strand, counting down.
AAGGCAGTAACTCTCACCACCACATAAACAACACACAAACAAGGCAGTAACTCTCACCACCATAAAAACACACAAACAAGGCAGTAACTCTCACCACCTCATAAACACACAAACAAGGCAGTAACTCTCACCACCATCATAAACAACACACAAACAAGGCAGTAACTCTCACCACCACATAAAAAACACACAAACAAGGCAGTAAACTCTCACCACCACATAAAAAACACACAAACAAGGCAGTAACTCTCACCACCACATAAACAAACACACAAACAAGGCAGTAACTCTCACCACCACATAAACAAACACACAAACAAGGCAGTAACTCTCACCACCACATAAACAAACACACAAACAAGGCAGTAACTCTCACCACCACATAAACAAACACACAAACAAGGCAGTAACTCTCACCACCACATAAACAAACACACAAACAGGGCAGTAACTCTCACCACCACATAAACAAACACACAAACAAGGCAGTAACTCTACACCTCAACCACATAAACAAGGCACTAACCCCACTCAAACACAACAACCCCTCAAACAACCCAACAACCCACGTTAAGCAGATTTGCATCAGCAAGGAAAAAAATATGAAGGATCTAGTCTTAACACCTCGTGACACTTCAGTGAGATGTCAGATAAGAGATGACAAGCAGAGGTGAAGTGACCACGACTGCTGAGATGAAGGAGTCTGCAGGATGCTGTTGCTGAAGGATGCTGCTGCTGCTGTAGGATGCTGAAGAATGCTGCTATAGGATGCTCTGAAGGATGCTGCTGTAGGATGCTCTGAAGGATGCTGCTGTAGGATGCTCTGAAGGATGCTGCTGTAGGATGCTCTGAAGGATGCTGCTGTAGATCTCTGAAGGAGTTATGCTGAGATGCTCTAAGGATGCTGCTGTAGGAGCTCTGAGGCATTGCTGCTCAGGATGCTCTGCCAACAGATGACTGCTTGTAAGGGAATAGACACGTGAAGATACATGCATGTATGATGCTGCTGAGGATGACCCGCCTAGTTAGGATGCTCTTGTAGGCATGGTGATGCAAATGGATGCTGTAGTCTATAGACTTTAAACATTCAGCTACGGCCGGCAAGGGGCGGTAGTAGGCGGCAGGGGGCGGCAGGGGGCGGCAGTGGGCGGAAGGGGGCGGAAGGGGGCGGCAGGAGGCGGCAGGGGGCGGCATCTCTGGCAAGACATAGCTGGTTTTGCAATGAGAGATGAATCTAGTAAGGAGACGCAGTAAGGGTGGCAGGTCGTGGGCGGCAGTGGGCGGCACGCAAAAAAACTAGGTAGATGTGGGCGGAAATGTGATGTGCTAAATTTGCAAAAAACTAGGATGGAAGTGTTGTGTGGGCGTCCGTGGGCGTAGGGTTAAGTACATTATGACTGGGTGTGGTGTGGGTGGCAGACTGGATCATTATTATCCAGAATGGATACTGATCCAGGCAGTCGAAAATGTCCGCATTTTTTTCAATCCAGGCCGCTACGACTAGTTATTCTTGATGGTAAGAGAAGTCTGGAAGATCTAGAAGCCTAGGATCAAGTAAGAAAGGCGGCCAGAGTGCAGAAATTTTAACACGGATCAATTTCAGACTCGCTTCAGAACACGACTTTGATCCAAGATCCTCACATCAAATATAATTTAAAAATGTTCTCTTGATGTTAATAGATGTTAATGTTAATAGATGTTAATGTTAACAGATGTTAATGTTAACAGATGTTAATGTTAACAGATGTTAATGTTAACAGATGTTAATGTTAACAGATGTTAATGTCAACACGTGCTAATGTCAACAAGTGCTAATGTCAACACGTGTTAATGTCAACACGTGTTAATGTCAACACGTGTTAATGTCAACACGTGCTAATGTCAACACGTGCTAATGTCAACACGTGTTAATGTCAACACGTGTTAATGTCAACACGTGCTAATGTCAACACGTGTTAATGTCAACACGTGTTAATGTCAACACGTGCTAATGTCAACACGTGCTAATGTCAACACGTGTTAATGTCAACACGTGTTAATGTCAACACGTGCTAATGTCAACACGTGTTAATGTCAACACGTGTAATGTCAACACGTGCTAATGTCAACACGTGCTAATGTCAACACGTGCTAATGTCAACACGTGTTAATGTCAACACGTGTTAATGTCAACACGTGCTAATGTCAACACGTGTTAATGTCAACACGTGTTAATGTCAACACGTGTTAATGTCAACACGTGTTAATGTCAACACGTGCTAATGTCAACACGTGTTAATGTCAACACGTGCTAATGTCAACACGTGTTAATGTCAACACGTGCTAATGTCAACACGTGTTAATGTCAACACGTGCTAATGTCAACAAGTGTTAACGTCAACACGTGCTAATGTCAACACGTGCTAATGTCAACACGTGCTAATGTCAACACGTGCTAATGTCAACACGTGTTAATGTCAACACGTGCTAATGTCAACACGTGCTAATGTCAACACGTGTTAATGTCAACACGTGCTAATGTCAACACGTGCTAATGTCAACACGTGTTAATGTCAACACGTGCTAATGTCAACACGTGTTAATGTCAACACGTGCTAATGTCAACACGTGTTAATGTCAACACGTGCTAATGTCAACACGTGTTAATGTCAACACGTGCTAATGTCAACACGTGTTAATGTCAACACGTGCTTAATGTCAACACGTGCTAATGTCAACACGTGCTAATGTCAACACGTGTTAATGTCAACACGTGTTAATGTCAACACGTGCTAATGTCAACACGTGTTAATGTCAACACGTGCTTAATGTCAACACGTGCTAATGTCAACACGTGTTAATGTCAACACGTGTTAATGTCAACACGTGCTAATGTCAACACGTGCTTTAAAGTCAACACGTGCTAATGTCAACACGTGCTAATGTCAACACGTGTTAATGTCAACACGTGCTAATGTCAACACGTGTTAATGTCAACACGTGTTAATGTCAACACGTGCTAATGTCAACACGTGTTAATGTCAACACGTGCTAATGTCAACACGTGTTAATGTCAACACGTGTTAATGTCAACACGTGCTAATGTCAACACGTGCTAATGTCAACACGTGTTAATGTCAACACTGCTAATGTCAACACGTGTTAATGTCAACACGTGCTAATGTCAACACGTGTTAATGTCAACACGTGTAATGTCAACACGTGTTAATGTCAACACGTGTTAATGTCAACACGTGCTAATGTCAACACGTGTTAATGTCAACACGTGCTAATGTCAACACGTGTTAATGTCAACACGTGTTAATGTCAACACGTGTTAATGTAACACGTGTTAATGTCAACACGTGTTAATGTCAACACGTGTTAATATCAACACGTGCTAATGTCAACACGTGTTAATGTCAACACGTGTTAATGTCAACACGTGTTAATGTCAACACGTGCTAATGTCAACACGTGCTAATGTCAACACGTGTTAATGTCAATACGTGTTAATGTTAAAATATTCTCATATATTAAACACCAGAGAGAAAATAAGACGCAGCTTTAAGTATCTTCTTTTTCTGGCTTCTTAAGTTTCTGCTGCGTCTTTCTTCTTGTCTATGTTTCTCTATGTCTTGTTTCCTCTCACAAATGTAGTTTATAACCAGTGGCAGAACCTGGCAGTCTTGCTGAGTCAGTGAGTCAGTTGGTGAGTCAGTCAGTTGGTGAGTCAGTCAGTCGGTGAGTCAGTCAGTCGGTGAGTCAGAGAATCAGTCAATTTGTCAGTGAGTCAGTTGGTGAGTCAGTCAGTCGGTGAGTCAGTCAGAGAATCAGTCAATTTGTCAGTGAGTCAGTTGGTGAGTCAGTCAGTCGGTGAGTCAGTCAGAGAATCAGTCAATTTGTCAGTGAGTCAGTTGGTGAGTCAGTCAGTCGGTGAGTCGGTCAGAGAATCAGTCAATTTGTCAGTGAGTCAGTTGGTGAGTCAGTCAGTCGGTGAGTCAGTCAGAGAATCAGTCAATTTGTCAGTGAGTCAGTTGGTGAGTCAGTCAGAGAATCAGTCAATTTGTCAGTGAGTCAGTTGGTGAGTCAGTCAGTTGGTGAGTCAGTCAGTCGGTGAGTCAGTCAGAGAATCAGTCAATTTGTCAGTGAGTCAGTCAGTTGGTGAGTCAGTCAGTCGTTGAGTCAGTCAGAGAATCAGTCAATTTGTCAGTGAGTCAGTTGGTGAGTCAGTCAGTTGGTGAGTCAGTCAGTTGGTGAGTCAGTCAGTCGGTGAGTCAGTCAGTCGGTGAGTCAGTCAGAGAATCAGTCAATTTGTCAGTGAGTCAGTTGGTGAGTCAGAGAATCAGTCAATTTGTCAGTGAGTCAGTTGGTGAGTCAGTCAGAAAATCAGTCAATTTGTCAGTGAGTCAGTTGGTGAGTCAGTCAGTCGGTGAGTCGGTCAGAGAATCAGTCAATTTGTCAGTGAGTCAGTTGGTGAGTCAGTCAGTCGGTGAGTCGGTCAGAGAATCAGTCAATTTGTCAGTGAGTCAGTTAGTTACCATTTGTCAAAGGCACTTGTCGGTAGACACTTGGCCTGCTTTGTGTGTACTCGCCTAGTTGTGTTTGCAGGGGTCAATTCATAGCTCCTGGCCCTGCCAGGTGTGCGTGTACTCACCTAATTGTGGTTCCAGGGGTCGAGTAATAGCTCCTGGCCCCGCCAGGTGTGCGTGTACTCACCTAATTGTGGTTCCAGGGGTCGAGTAATAGCTCCTGGCCCCGCCAGGTGTGCGTGTACTCACCTAACTGTGGTTGCAGGGGTCGATTCACAGCTGCCGTGTAGGAGCGTGTGTTTCTGCACGCTGGTAAGGCAGCATCAGAATACATCACTGCCGTCAGGAGATGCGCTCCTGACAGCTGACACACCTACAACACATTCCCTTGTGAACATACCTGACATATGCCTAGCCTCCAGATGATCATTCAGCCTGTGATGGAGTGTCAGCTGCATGACGAGTCTTCTACCTTATATGTACTTACCTATATGAGGCTGTGGAGGTCGAACCCAAGCTCCTGACCCCGCCACTTCCTGGTATCAATATTCACTCTCTTCTAGACATGTAGGGGTCGCGCCTATTACTTAAAATACAATAGTTTCTTTTAGGCATATAGACCTATGGTTAGGGAAAACATAGGCCTACTTAAATGTTCCTCAGGCCAGCAAAATGTTAATGGAAAAGACTCTTGTACCCTTATAAACAATTACTTCCTCCGTGCTCTTACACAAGATGGATAGAGAAACGTGTGCAACGTTTCGTGAATATTTGAGGTAATCAGTCCCTCATTATTATAATCAAGGGGAAGCGCTAAACCCGTAGGATTATACAGCGCCTGGGGGGGGGATGTGGAAGGCATTCAGGCTTAATTCGGGGAACTGGTGCACAGATCCAATTCCCTAAATCAAGAGCCCCTCACCAACATCAAGGAACCTTCCTTGAGGGGATCAGTCCCTCAGCCTTGTGAAAGACTGATGGACTGACACATGGACTCCAAGCTGTGGGACTGATTACCTCAAACTCCTACTCATTATCCATCATTCTTCTGTGTACTGGACTGAAGAATCCACTGGCTGGCCAAACGTTCCCTCAGTAAAGATTCACACTCTCGCACAATTGTGTTATTCTTCAACTTGTGGCTGTCAAACAGCTTGATAGATCGAAACCAAACCAGTCACCTGGCCCTAATGAATTATTTTTAATAATAATAATAATAATCTTTATTTCTATAGATGCAACTTAAACAGACCATAGTTCACACCAATGACATATGAAAGTTCCTGGTTATGCAGAGCATTTCTGACAAATTAGGTTTTCTCCCCCCAGGATGCGACCCACACCAGTCTACTAACATCCAGGTACCTGCTTACTGCTAGGTGAACATGGGCAGCAGGTGTCTTAAGGAAATGCGTCCTAATGTTCCACCCGTACCGGGGATTGAACCCCGGACCTCAGTGTGTGAGTTGAGTGCGTTACCAACCGAGGAACTCAGTAAACCACGAATTAATCTCCCCAAGAGATCACTAAAAAACCGTAAATGAGAAATGTCTTTACAAAGCGACAGATTCTGAGTGTGAAATTAGAGTCAGCCTTCAACCTAACTTTAATTGTGAGAAAGTTGATGGACTAATTGAGGATGTAATTCAAAGTTACCTTAAAGTTCCTGATTTGATTAACGAATATCAACACGGGTGTGAGTTTGACTTACCTACCATCGACAACTACAGCAGCATACCTTCATCATATATATATATATATATATATATATATATATATATATATATATATATTTATATATATATATATATATTATGTCGTGCCGAATATGTAAAACTGGTCAATTTGCAAGAACTCATTTAAAATAAAGTCCTATCGAAAATTTTCTCTTATACGTTTAAAGATATATTTTTTTCATTAATGTTAATGTAAAAAAAATTTATTTTGCACCAAAAGAACCTTAGAAAACTTACCTAACCTTATTATAACAAGAACAATTTATTTTAGCCTAACCCAACTAAATATATTTTAGATTTGTTTACAATAATTTAATACTAAACAAACACAGTGAAATATATTTTTTTCGTTAGGTTCAGAATGATTTTGGCGAAATTATTGCATACACAAATTTTCACTTGTCCTATATGGCAAGATGAACGTTGCTATTTAAGCCAAGATCGCAAGTTCTGTCTATTCGGCACGACATTATATATATATATATATATATATATATATATATATATATATATATATATATATATATATATATATATATATATTATATATTATATATACAAAAATCACGAACAAACGATGTAAGATTTAAAACAACCACGGGGAAAGTTGAAAGATAGCTCTAGGCCTTTCATGTTGCAATCAACACATCAGTAGCTTGCAGTGTTTCAAAGGAAAGAGGATGATATCCTTAATGTCTCGATATTTCTAGGTTTCCAAGAATGTTGTATCTATTTCTAGACAGCTGCTTAGAATGTTGTCTATAAGATACCAAGGAGGCTGTTTCGCTTACGTTTGCTCTGTGTTACCCACAACACCCTACTAACTCCTGAGACCTGTTTTTTGGGGTAAACGGAGGTAGCAGGTTTAATTTACAAGCAACAGCAACACAGGAAGTCCGTAGCCTCGTCTTACAATACTGTATATAAACGTTAACCGCGAGCCAATCTTCAAGGTCCAACCAGCCACGACTACTGAGGCAGTATAACTAATATATTTTTGTGTGGTGATCGCGTCTGCTGTACAAAACTAGGAGTTATTGGGGCATTAATCATGTTCAGAGCATCGTATCTGTCTGTCAGGAAGAAGTGAGCCTTCAACGTTTCTGGGTAGAACTGTGGAAAGTAGTGTTGGTCTGGGTGGTGTTGTGTTCGCTGTCTAGCAGTGGGACTCCTGTGATTGTGGCCACCCTGAGGCTGACTACTGCATTACTTGTACCATCACTTTGTTAGGAGTTCCTAATGCACCACCTCGTTAAGAGTTCTTGTACTACATTGTACCACTGACTATTACTATTTGTACCATCATCTTGTTACGAGTTCCTCTTACACTACCTCTTTCTTCTTACTAAGCAGCTAGACTTATTCCAGGCCTTCTCCAGCTGTTTCTACCAGATGGCTGGTTCGTACAAGAAAGCTGGACCGATTCCAGACCTTATCCAGTTGCTACTACCAGCTGGCTAGCTCGTACAAGGAAGCTTGACTGATTCCAGACCTTCTCCAGCTGCAACTACCAGCTGGTTGGCTCGTGTGGAAAATACTGTATATTTTCCGGAAATACGGTAATTTATAGATAGATGGCCTATATTGTATATAATAAAAATTATGTTATCGAAAAAGGGAAAAAGCTGCGCCTGCGCAGAAGACACTCGCCATTGTTGTTTTGAATTTGGATTAGAAACGTTGGTGAAATCGGAAGAATTTTCGTGCTCTAGAGGTTAAATTGGGCTGACACCTCTCAAATAGGAGCCGAAATTGTTAGATGTGCATTCCTGCATAACTTGAAATATCAGGCGACTGGACAAGACAGCTCCAGGAACCTCAGATAAGTCTTATGTTGTAACTCTGGCCAGTGTTATTTTCATAGATAGACAGTGAGGTTTTCTGAGTATGATACACATTAATCTCCAGTCAAATTGGTGAGTGATATTAAGATATTCTTTCTGTTATGTAATGTGTATATATATAATCCTTTATTAATTTAATATACAGTCCACAAATTTATATATTTACCAGCATTCCTGGTGATACATATTTCATTTATAATTAATAGGTCCAGAGCAACTTGTGGATATGACAGTTGTAGGTATCGAAGGGGGACATTTTTTGCGACCTAGGCGTCCCAAATTCCTACTTGTCTAACTGATAAATAATAATTATCTTTGTTCATTTACTGTTATGTATATAATGATACATTCAGATAAATGTAATTTTCCACAGCGCGTACAAGGAAGCATGACTGATTCCAGACATTCTCCAGCTGCTACTACCAGCTGGTTAGCTCGTACAAGGAAGCTAGACTGATTCCAGACATTCTCCAGCTGCTACTACCAGCTGGTTAGCTTGTACAAGGACGCTTGACTGATTCCAGACATTCTCCAGCTGCTACTACCAGCTGGTTAGCTCATACAAGGAGCTAGACTGATTCCAGACATTCTCCAGCTGCTACTACCAGCTGGTTAGCTCGTACAAGGAAGCTTGACTGATTCCAGACATTTTCCAGCTGCTACTACCAGCTGGTTAGCTCGTACAAGGAAGCTAGACTGATTCCAGACATTCTCCAGCTGCTACTACCAGCTGGTTAGCTCGTACAAGGAAGTTTGACTGATTCCAGACATTCTTCCAGCTGCTATATCAGACTAGCGTTAGTCGTACAAATTTATTGACTGATTCAAACATTACTCATTCTTAGCTGTATAACCAGATAGTTTGGCTCGTGCAAGGAAGCTTGACTGATTCCAGGACATTCTCCAGCTGCTACTACCAGCTGGCTAGCTCGTACAAGGAAGTTTGACTGATTCCAGACATTCTCCAGCTGCTACTACCAGCTGGTTAGCTCGTGCAAGGAAGCTTGACTGATTCCAGACATTCTCCAGCTGCTACTACCAGCTGGTTGGCTCGTACAAGGAAGTTTGACTGATTCCAGACATTCTCCAGCTGCTACTACCAGTTGGTTGGCTCGTGCAAGGAAGCTTGACTGATTCCAGACATTCTCCAGCTGCTACTACCAGCTGGCTAGCTCGTACAAGGAAGCTTGACTGATTCCAGACATTCTCCAGCTGCTACTACCAGTTGGTTAGCTCGTACAAGGAAGTTTGACTGATTCCAGACATTCTCCAGCTGCTACTACCAGCTGGTTAGCTCGTACAAGGAAGTTTGACTGATTCCAGACATTCTCCAGCTGCTACTACCAGCTGGTTGGCTCGTGCAAGGAAGCTTGACTGATTCCATGCATTCTCCAGCTGCTACTACCAGCTGGCTAGCTCGTACAAGGAAGCTTGACTGATTCCAGACATTCTCCAGCTGCTACTACCAGCTGGTTGCTCGTCAAGGAAGTTGACTGATTCCAGACATTCTCCAGCTGCTACTACCAGCTGGCTAGCTCGTACAAGGAAGTTTGACTGATTCCAGACATTCTCCAGCTGCTACTACCAGCTGGTTAGCTCGTACAAGGAAGTTTGACTGATTCCAGACATTCTCCAGCTGCTACTACCAGCTGGCTAGCTCGTACAAGGAAGTTTGACTGATTCCAGACATTCTCCAGCTCTACTACCAGTTGGTTGGCTCGTGCAAGGAAGTTAGACTGATTCCAGACATTCTCCAGCTGCTACTACCAGCTGGTTGGCTCGTACAAGGAAGCTAGACTGATTCCAGATATTCTCCAGCTGCTACTACCAGTTGGTTGGCTCGTGCAAGGAAGCTAGACCGGTTTAAACCCTCCACTAGCTATTCTAGCCGGCCAACAACAGCCTCGTGTCCAGTCATAAACAAAGTGAGAATATACAAGCTATGTCGAGTCTTATTAATGAGTCTCTCCTCCCTGGGTACCACCCCAAGCTAATGTACAACCTTTGGGCACGTGGGTATCAGTGCCGGGTATCTTGAATGCCCCATTTTTTTGTTGTGTATATCAAAAAAGGGATGACGTGTGTGGTTGTAGCCTCGTGGCAACTATGTTCAGTAAATATGTTCTCGCTTTGGAATTTCTGCAGTGTCAGGAGGTTACGATGTTCCATATTACACATCACTTTCTCTTTTAGCGCTTGGTTGCTGTTATAATGATAATGACACAGCACTTGGCAGTTTGTGATTATACCAAGACCTGAGTTACACCAAGACCTGCGTTACACCAAGACCTGAGTTACACCAAGACCTGCGTTACACAGACCTGAGTTCACAAGACCTGAGTTATACAAGACTGATTATATCCAAGACCCTGAGTTATACCAAGACCTGAGTTATACCAGACCTGATTATACCAAGAACCTGCTTACACCAAGACTTGCGTTACACCAAGACCTGAGTTACACCAAGACCTGAGTTATACCAAGACCTGAGTTATACCAAGACCTGAGTTATACCAAGACCTGAGTTATACCAAGACCTGAGTTATACCAAGACCTGCGTTATACCAAGACCTGAGTTATACCAAGACCTGCGTTATACCAAGACCTGAGTTATACCAAGACCTGAGTTATACCATGACCTGAGTTACACCAAGACCTGAGTTATACCAAGACCTGAGTTATACCATGACCTGAGTTACACCAACACCTGAGTTATACCAACACCTGAGTTATACCAAGACCTGAGTTACACCAACACCTGAGTTATACCAAGACCTGAGTTATACCATGACCTGAGTTACACCAACACCTGAGTTATACCAAGACCTGAGTTACACCAACACCTGAGTTATACCAAGACCTGAGTTACACCAACACCTGAGTTATACCAAGACCTGAGTTACACCAAGACCTGAGTTATACCAAGACCTGAGTTACACCAAGACCTGAGTTATACCAAGACCTGAGTTATACCAAGACCTGAGTTACACCATGACCTGAGTTACACCAAGACCTGAGTTATACCAAGACCTGAGTTACACCAAGACCTGAGTTATACCAAGACCTGAGTTATACCAAGACCTGAGTTATACCATGACCTGGTTACACCAAGACCTGAGTTACACCATGACCTGAGTTGCACCAAGACCTGAGTTATACCAAGACCTGAGTTACACCAAGACCTGAGTTATACCAAGACCTGAGTTACACCATGACCTGAGTTATACCAAGACCTGAGTTATACCATGACCTGAGTTATACCAAGACCTGAGTTACACCAAGACCTGAGTTATACCAAGACCTGACTTACACCAAGACCTGAGTTATACCAAGACCTGAGTTACACCATGACCTGAGTTATACACCAAGACCTGAGTTATCACCATGACCTGAGTTACACCAAGACCAGAGTTATACCAAGACCTGAGTTATACCAAGACCAGAGTTATACCAAGACCTGAGTTATACCAAGACCTGAGTTATACCAAGACCAGAGTTATACCAAGACCTGAGTTATACTAAGACCTGAGTTATACCAAGACCTGAGTTATACCAAGACCTGAGTTATACCAAGACCAGAGTTATACCAAGACCAGAGTTATACCAAGACCTGAGTTATACCAAGACCAGAGTTATACCAAGACCTGAGTTATACCAAGACCAGAGTTATACCAAGACCTGAGTTATACCAAGACCAGAGTTACACCAAGACCTGAGTTATACCAAGACCTGAGTTATACCAAGACCAGAGTTACACCAAGACCTGAGTTATACCAAGACCAAAGTTACACCAAAACGTGAGTTACACCAAGACCTGGTTACACCAAGACCTGAGTTATACCAAGACCAGAGTTACACCAAAACCTGAGTTACACCAAGACCTGGTTACACCAAGACCTGAGTTATACCAAGACCTGAGTTATACCATGACCTGAGTTACACCAAGACCTGAGTTACACCAAGACCTGAGTTACACCAAGACCTGAGTTACACCAAGACCTGAGTTATACCAAGATCTGAGTTACACCAAGACCTGAGTTATACCAAGACCTGAGTTACACCAAGACCTGAGTTATACCAAGACCAGAGTTACACCAAGACCTGAGTTATACCAAGCGGCAAGACTTCAATTATACCAAGTATAATTCGCACAACTTATAGATATATCTACATTATTAAGATATATACATTTTTTTGGCACCAATTAACAAAATTTACCATCGTTACCAACGGGGCTTCTAAATTTTTTTCAAGTCAAAATTTTGGTAATATTTTTTCACTGAGGGTCAAATGTGAAGGTTGTGCCCATGGGTGTGTTCACCCATCCATTTACTAGCCAGAGGTGATAAATTTTACTGAACGACTACAAGGGGGGAGGGTGTTACTTGCCTTCTTGGAGGGTGTTGCGGGGGTCAGCGCCCCCGCGACGACCTGACCAGGGTTACCTGTCCAGGGCTACTTGTCCAGGGCTACCTGTCCAGGACTACCTGATCAGGACTACCTGACCAGGACTACTTGACCAGGACTACCTAACCAGGACTACCTGTCCAGGGCTAACTGACCAGGACTAACTGACCAGGACTACCTGTCCAGGACTAACTGACCAGGACTAATTGACCAGGACTAACTGACCAGGACTACCTGTCCAAGGCTAACTGACCAGACACTGACCAGACCTATCTGTCCAGACTAACTGACCAGGACTACCTGTCCAGGACTAACTGACCAGGACTACCTGTCCAGGACTAACTGACCAGGACTACCTGTCCAGGACTACCTGTTCAGGACTACCTGACCAGAACTACCTGACCAGAACTACCTGACCAGGGTTACCTCTCCAGGACTACCTGATCAGGACTACCTGACCAGGACTACCTGACCAGGGCTACCTGTCCAGGCCTACATGACCAGGTCTACCTGTCCAGGCCTACATGACCAGGGCTACCTGTCCAGGACTACTGTCCAGACCTACCAGACCTGACCAGACCTATCTATACCAGGACTACCTGACCAGACCTACCTGACCAGGACTACCTGACCAGACCTACCTGACCAGACCTACCTGACCAGACCTACCTGACCAGACCTACCTGACCAGACCTACCTGACCAGACCTACCTGACCAGACCTACCTGACCAGACCCCTACACTTGACCAGACCTACCTGACCAGACCTACCTGACCAGACCTACCTGACCAAGCCTACATGACAGACCTACCTGACCAGACCTACCTGACCAGACCTACCTGACCAGACCTACCTGACCAGACCTACCTGACCAGACCTACCTGACCAGACCTACCTGACCAGACCTACATAACCAGACCTACCTGACCAGACCTACCTGACCAGACCTACCTGAGCCCTAGGCAAGGAAGACTATACATAATTCTGTACTTAAAGAATGTATACTCTGACAGGCGTATACACGGAGAGGGTGTGTTATCAGTGTATACACACCTCTCTGTGTGTGTATATATTAGTGTATATACACAGAATTTACATTAATCACTATTTTAAGTATTAAAGTGTTCTTGCCAAGTGGTGAACAGAATAATGACCCAATTAACCAACCCAATTAAAATCCAATTAACCAAACCCAATTAACCAAAACCCAATTCAAAAAACCCAATTAACCAACCCAATTAACCAAACCCAACCCAATAAAACCCAATTAACCAACCCAATTAACCAACCCAATTAACCAACCCAATTAAAACCCAATTAACCAACCCAATTAAAACCCAATTAACCAACCAATCTAGTACTGCTTTAAACCCAATTAACCAACCCAATTAAAACCCAATTAACCAACCCAATTAAAACCCAATTAACCAACCCAATTAAACCATTAAACCAATTTAACAACCCATTAACCAACCCAATTAACCAACCCAATTAAAACCCAATTAACCAACCCAATTAAAACCCAATTAACCAACCAATCTAGCACTGCTTTAAACCCAATTAACCAACCCAATTAAAACCCAATTAACCAACCCAATTAACCAACCAAATTCTGCACTCTATCGCTGCACAGTTCGGAAAATTGTAGGTGGGTTAACGCTGACAGCGAGGCCAGAACTCAAGGTCACCATCACGACAGAAAAACCTTTAATAACCTGTTTAAGGTGATTAAGGTATAGTCACGACTTTGGCATCGACTGACGTAATTACAGGTCCGCCACCCCAGGGCCAAGGCTACATTACCTTGATTTGTACAGGGCCAGGGCTACAGTACCTTGATGTGTACAGGGCCACCAAGGCCAGGGCTACAGTACCTTGATGTGTACAGGGCCACCAAGGCCAGGGCTACAGTACCTTGATGTGTACAGGGCCACCAGGGCCAGGGCTACAGTACCTTGATGTGTACAGGGCCACCAGGGCCAGGGCTACAGTACCTTGATGTGTACAGGGCCACCAGGGCGAGGGCTACAGTACCTTGATGTGTACAGGGCCACCAGGGCCAGGGCTACAGTACCTTGATGTGTACAGGGCCACCAGGGCCAGGGCTACAGTACCTTGATGTGTACAGGGCCACCAGGGCCAGGGCTACAGTACCTTGATGTGGATAGGGCCGCCAGGGCTACAGTACCTTGATGTGTACAGGGCCACCAGGGCCAGGGCTACAGTACCTTGATGTGTACAGGGCCACCAGGGCCAGGGCTACAGTACCTTGATGTGTACAGGGCCACCAGGGCCAGGGCTACAGTACCTTGATGTGTATAGGGCCACCAGGCCAGGGCTACAGTACCTTGATGTGTACAGGGCCACCAGGCCAGGGCTACAGTACCTTGATGTGTAACAGGGCACCAGGGCCAGGGCTACAGTACCTTGATGTGTACAGGGCCACCAGGCCAGGCTACAGTACCTTGATGTGTACAGGGCCACCAGGGCCAGGGCTACAGTACCTTGATGTGTACAGGGCCACCAGGGCCAGGGCTACAGTACCTTGATGTGTACAGGGCCGCCAGGGCTACAGTACCTTGATGTGTACAGGGCCACCAGGGCTACAGTACCTTGATGTGTACAGGGCCGCCAGGGCTACAGTACCTTGATGTGTACAGGGCCACCAGGGCTACAGTACCTTGATGTGTACAGCCCCAGGCTAACTACCTTGATGTGTACAGGGCCCAGGGCTACAGTACCTTGATGTGTACAGGGGCCGCCAGGCTACAGTACCTTGATGTGTACAGGGCCAGGGCTACAGTACCTTGATGTGTACAGGGCCGCCAGGCTACAGTACCTTGATGTGTACAGGGCCGCCAGGGCTACAGTACCTTGATGTGATAGGGCCGCACAGGGCTACAGTACCTTGATGTGTACAGGGCCCAGGGCTACAGTACCTTGATGTGGATAGGGCCGCCAGGGCTACAGTACCTTGATGTGGATAGGGCCGCCAGGGCTACAGTACCTTGATGTGGATAGGGCCGCCAGGGCTTACAGTACCTTGATGTGATAGGGCACCCCAGGGCTACAGTACCTTGATGTGGATAGGGCCGCCAGGGCTACAGTACCTTGATGTGATAGGGCCGCCAGGGCTACAGTACTTGATGTGTAAGGGCCGCCAGGGCTACAGTACCTTGATGTGTACAGGGCCGCCAGGGCTACAGTACCTTGATGTGTACAGGGCCGCCAGGGCTACAGTACCTTGATGTGTACAGGGCCGCCAGGGCTACAGTACCTTGATGTGGATAGGGCCGCCAGGGCTACAGTACCTTGATGTGTACAGGGCCGCCAGGGCTACAGTACCTTGATGTGGATAGGGCCGCCAGGGCTACAGTACCTTGATGTGTACAGGGCCGCCAGGGCTACAGTACCTTGATGTGGATAGGGCCGCCAGGGCTACAGTACCTTGATGTGGATAGGGCCGCCAGGGTACAGTACCTTGATGTGGTAGGGCCCCCAGGTTACAGTCATTTGTGTGGATAGGGCCCCCAGGGACTACTATGTTACCCAGGGTACGTACCTGTTGTAAGGGCCCCCAAGGGCTTTAAAGGGTACAACGGCTAGGTAAAAGCATACCGGGGTATCTACAAGGGGTATCTTACAAGTGTATCACCAAGGGTATCCAAGAAACTGTCTCAAAGGTATCACGGGTACAAGGTATTACAAATTTTTACAAGGTATCTACCAAGGATCTAAAAGGGTATTACAAGAGACACCAAGGGTACAAGGAAAGGGTAAAACCCAGGGATACAGTTTAGCAGGGACTACAGAGGTATTACGAGGATAAGGGTATTTGAAGACAGCCCAAAGGATCACAAGGAGAACAAGGGTACTAAGGGTATTAAAGGTATCAAAGGGTAAAAGAGTACTCCAGGAAAGGATACAGGATTACAAAGTATAGAGACAAAGAGGTAGAGAGAAGAAAAGAGAAGGAAGAGAAGAAGAGGAGAAGAAGAGAATGAAAAGGGAAGAGAGAGAGAGACAGAGAGAGAAGTGGAATTTTAAAAAGGGACATAGGAGGAGTGAGAGAAGAGAGAGAGAGAGAGGGAAGAGAGAGAGAGGGAAGAGGAGAGACAGAGAGGAGGAGAGAGAGAACAGCAGAGAGAGAGAAGAGACAGAGAAGAGGAGAGAGAGAGAGCTAGAGAGAGAGAGAGAAGGAGGGAAAAGAGAGAGAAGTATGAAGGAAGAGAGAGAGAGAGAAGAGGAGAGAGAAGAGAGAGAGAGAGAGAGGAGAGACGAGAGAAAAGGAGGGAGAGAAGAGAGAGAGAAGAGAGGAGAGAGAGAGAGAGAGAGGGGAGAGAGGAGGGAGAGAGAGAGACAGGGGAGAGAGAGAGAGGAAAAGGGAGGAGAGAAGAGAGAGAGAGAAGGGGACAGAGAAGAAGATGAGAGAGAGAGAGAGAGAACGGAGAGAGAGAGAGAGAAGGGGAGAGAGAGAGGAGAGAGAGAGAGAGGAAAAAGAGAAGAGGGGAGAGAGAGAGGAGAAAATAAAGAGAGAGAGAGAAAAGAGTAGGAAGAGAGGAGGAGAGAGAGAGAGACGAGAGGGGGAGAGAGAGAGGACAGAAGAGAGAGGGGAGAGAGAGAGAAGAGAGAGAGAGAGAGGAGAGAGAGAGAGAGAGAGAAAAGAGAGAGAGAGGGGATGAGAAGAGAGAGGGAAGAGAGAGAGAGAGGAGAGAGAGAGAGACAGAGGGGAGAGAGAGAGAGAAGAGAGGGAGAGAGAGAGGGAGAGAGGGGAAGAGAGAGAGAGACGAGGGAGAGAGGAGAGACAGAGAGAGAGAGAGAGAGGAGAGGAGGAGAGAGAGAGAGAGGAGAGAGAGAGAGAGAGGAGAGAGACAGAAAAGCAAAAGAGAGAAGAGAGAGACAGAGAGAGAGAGAGAGAAGATGAAGGAGGAGGACAGGAGAAGAGAGAGAGAAGAGGAGAGAAGACAGAGAGAGAGAGAGAGGGGAGAGGGGAGGGGAGAGAGGAGAGAGAGAGGAGAAGAGAGAGGAGGAGAGGGGGCAGAGAGAGAGAGAAGAGAGAGGAGGAGAGCAGAGAGAGAGAGAGAGAGACAGAGGGGAAGAGAGAGGACGAGGGGGAGGGGGAGAGGGGAGAGAGGAGAGAAGAAGGAGAGAGAGAGAGAAGAGAGAGGAGGGGGAAAAGAGAGAGAGAGACAGAGAGAGAGAGAGAGGAGACAGAGAGGAGGAGAGAGACAGAGAGAGAGAGAGGGAGAGAAGAGGAGAAGAGAGGAGAGAGAGAGAGAAGAGAGAGAGAGAGGAGAGAGAGAAAAGGGGGAGAGAGAGAAGAGAGAGGAGAGAGGGACGAGGGAGAAGAGAGAAAAGAGAGAGAGAGAGAGAGAGGAGAGGGGAGAGAGGAGAGAGAGGGGAGAGAGAGAAAAGGAAGAGGAGAAAAGGAGAAAGGAGAGAGAGAGAGAGAGAGACAGAGAGAGAGGGGAGAGACAGAGAGAGAGAGAGAGAGAAAAGGAGGGGAGAGAGAGAGAGAGAGAGAGAGACGAGAGAGAGAGAGGAGAGAGGAAAAGAGAAGAGAGAGAGAGAAGAGAGAAAGAAGATGAGAGGAGAGAGAGAGAGAGAGAGAGAGAGAGAGTAGAGAGAGAGGAGAGAGGGGACAGAAGGGGAAGAAGAAGGGGAGAAAAGAGGGGAGAGAGAGAGAGAGAGAGGGGAGACGAGAGAGAGAGAGGAGAGAGAGAGAGAGAGACAGAGAGAGAGGAGGGGAACAGAGGAAGATAGAGAGAGACAGAGAGGGGGAGAGAGAGGAGAGGAGAGGGGGAGAGAGACGGGGAGAAGAGAGAGAGAGGGGGGGGAAGGGAGAGACAAAAGGGAGAGAGAGAGACAGAGAGAGGGGAGGAGAGGGGGACAGAGAAGAGAGGAGAAGAAGGAGAGGGGAGAGAGGAAAAGAGAGAGAGAGAGAGAGAAGAGAGGAGAGAGAGAGAGAGAAGAGAAGAGAGAGAGGAGGGGAGGGGAAGGAGAGAGGAGAGACAGAGAGAGAGAGAAGGACAGAGAGAGGGGAGGAGAGAGACAGAGAGAGAGAAGAGAGAGAGGGGGAGAGACCAAGAGAGAGAGAGAGAGAGAGAGACAGAAGAGAGAGAGACAGAGAGAGAGAAAAGAGAGAGGAGAGAGAGAGAGAGAGAGAGAGAAGGGAGAGAGAGAGGGGGAAGAAGAAAAGGAGAGAGAGAGAGGAACAGAGAGAGAGAGACGGGAGAGAGAGAGAGAGAGGGGAGCGGGAGAGAGAGAGAGAAGAGAGAGAGGAGAGAGTGAGAGAGAGAGAGAGGAGAGGAGAAGAGAGAGAGAAGAGACAGAGAGAGAGAGAGACAGAGAGAGAGAGGGGGAGGAGGAGAGAAGAGGAGAGAGAGAGAGGGGGAGAGAGACAGAGAGAGAGAGAGGAGAAGAGAGAGAGAGAAAAGAGAGAGAGAGAGAGAGAGTGAGAGAAGAGGAGAGAGAGAGAGAGGAGAGGAGAGGAGAAAAGGGGAGGAAGAGAAGAGAGAGAAGAGGAGAGAGAGAGACAGAGAGAGAGAGGGGGGAGAGAGAGAAAAGGGGACAGAGAAGAGAGAGGAGGGGAGAGACAGGGGAGAGAAAAGAGAGAGAGAGAGAGAGAGAAGAGAAGAGAGAGAGAGAAGAGAGAGAGATGGAAGGGAGAAGAGAGAGAGAGAGGAGAGAGAGAGGAGAGAGACAGACAGACAGACAGACAGACAGATAGACAGATAGCAGAGACTGGTAGTGGGTTGCAATATGGTTCTCCTGACTCGATGTTAACAACTACATCTATCTTGACGATAGACTGGGCAGGAGTAGATACAGTGTTGCCAGGGTTGAGGGAAGGGGTGGCTTGCCAGAGGGAGGCGGTGGCTTGCCAGGTGGAGGGGGTGGCTTGGGAGGGGGAGGGGGCTGGTGGCTTGCATCTTGGAGTCTACTCACGTCCCCGGTGCATTTTGAAGGGAGACCTGACTTGCCCACTCGACCCTGCCTCCAGCACCCTGCCAACTCCCTTACACACCTCCAACACTCCACCACCTACACACTAACACTCCACTTATGTACCAACTCTCCACCACCTACACACCAAACCACCACTTATGCCCAACTCTACACCACCTACACAAACCCAAAACTCCCTTATGCACGAACTCTCCACCACCTACACACCAACACTCCACTTATGTACCAACTCTCCACCACCTACACACCAACACTCCACTTATGCACCAACTCTCCACCACCTACACACCAACACTCCACTTATGCACCAACTCTCCACCAACCTACACACCAACACTCCACTTATGCACCAACTCTCCACCACCTACAACACCAAAAACCTCCACTTATGCACCAACACTCCACCACCTACACACCAACACTCCCCTTATGTACAAACTCTCCACCACCTACACACCAACACTCCATTATGTACCAACTCTCCACCACCTACACCCAACACTCCACTTATGCACGAACTCTCCACCACCTACACACCAACACTCCACTTATGTACCAACTCTCCACCACCTACACACCAACACTCCACTTATGTACCAACTCTCCACCACCTACACACCAACACTCCACTTATGCACGAACTCTCCACCACCCACACACCAACACTCCACTTTATGTACAAACTCTCCACCAACACACCAACACTTCCCCTTATGCACGAATCTCCACCACCTACACACCAACACTCCACTTATGTTTCCAACTCTCCACCCCCTACACACCAACACTCCACTTATGCACGAACTCTCCACCACCTACACACCAACACTCCACTTATGCACGAAACTCTCCACCACCTACACACCAACACTCCACTTATGTACCAACTCTCCACCACCCACACACCAACACTCCACTTATGCACGAAAATCTCCACCACTACCACAACCAACACTCCACTTATGCACGAACTCTCCACCACTACACACCAACACTCCTTATGTACCAACTCTCCACCCACACACCAACACTCCACTTTTGCACGAACTCTCCACCACCTACACACCAACACTCCACTTTTTGCACCATACTCCCACCCCCTACACACCAACACTCCACTTTTTGTACCAACTTCCCCCACCTCACACCAACACTCCACTTATGCACGAACTCTCCACACCTACACACCAACACTCCACTTTTGCACGAACTCTCCACCACCTACACACCAACACTCCCTTTTGCACGAAACTCTCCACCACCTACACACCAACACTCCCCTTATGCACCAATCTCCACCACCTACACACCAACACTCATTATGCACCAACTCTCCACCACCTACACACTAACACTCCATTTTGTACCAACTCTCCACCCCCTACACACCAACACTCCACTTATGTACCAACTCTCCCACCTACACACCAACACTCCCCCTTTTGTACCAATCCTCCACCACCTACACACCAACACTCCACTTATGTACAAACTCTCCCCACCTACACACCAACACTCCACTTATGCACCAACTCTCCACCACCTACACACCAACACTCCACTTATGTACCAACTCTCCACCACCTACACACCAACTCCACTTTGTACCAACCTCCACCCCCTACCACCAACACTCCACTTTTGCACCACTCTCCACCACCTACACACCAACATCCACTTATGTACCAACTCTCCACCAAACCTACACACCAACACTCCACTTATGCACCAACTCTCCACCACCTACACCACACTCCTTATTGTACCAAAATCTCCACCACCCACACACAACACTCCAAATTATGCACGAACTCTCCACCTACCCAACCACTCCACTTATGTACCAACTCTCCACCACTCACACCACACTCCACTTATGCACCCAAATCTCCACCACCTACACACCACACTCCACTTATGTACCAACTCTCCACACCTACACACCAACACTCCACTTATGCACGACTCTCCACCCTACCACACTAACACTCACTTATGTTCAACTTCTCCACCACCTACACCCAAAACTCCAAATTTGCACCACTCTCCACCACCTACACACCAACACTCCTCTTATGTACCAACTCTCCAACCCCCTACACCACCAAAACTCCACTTATGTACCAAACTCTCCACCACCTAAAACACCAACACTCCACTTATGTACCAACTCTCCCCCACCTCACACCAAAACTCCACTTATGTACCAAACTCTCCACCACCTACACCAACACTCCACTTTTGCACCAACTCTCCACCACCTACCACCAACTCCCACTTATGTACCAACTCTCAAACCCCCTTCACACCAACACCCCCACTTATGCACTAACTCTCCCCCACCTAACACACCAAAAACTCCCCTTATGTTTCCAACTCTCCACCCCCTTTCACACCAACACTCCACTTATGCCCCCAACTCTCCACCACCTACACACCCAAAACCCCCACTTATGTACCACTCTCACCACCTACACACTAACATCCACTTATGTACCAACTTCCACCACCTACACACCAACACTCCACTTTTTGCACAACTCTTTCCCCCACCTACACACTAACACTTTCCACTTATGTACCAACTCTCACCACCTACACACCAACACTCCACTTATGCCCCCAACTCTCCAAACCCCCTACCACCAACACTCCCCTTATGGGACCCAAATCTCCACCCACACCCAACACTCCACTTATGCCCAACTCTCCACCACCTACACACCAAACTCCACTTATGTACCAACTCTCCACCACCTACAAAACCAACACTCCACTTATGTACAACTCTCCACCCCTACACACCAAAAATCCCCCTTTGCACCAACTCTCCACCACCTACACACCAACTCCACTTATCACCAACTCTCCACCCCCTACACACCCAAAACTCCACTTATGCACCAACTCTCCACCACCTACACACCAACACTCCACTTATTACCAAACTCTCCACCACCTACACACCAACACTCCACTTATGCACCAACTCTCCACCACCTACACACCAACACTCCACTTATGCACCAACTCTCCACCACCTACACACCAACACTCCACTTATGCACCAACTCTCCACCAAACCCACACACTACAAATCCACTTATGCACCAACTCTCCCCCACCTACACACTAAACTCACTTATGTACCAACTCTCCACCACTACACACCCCAAACTCCACTTATGCACCAACTCTCCACCACTACACACCAACACTCCATTATGCACCAACTCTCCACCTACACACCAACACTCCATTAGCACCAACTCTCCACCACCTACAAAACTAACACTCCACTTTCAACACCTTATCAAGCAAATAATTCCTGAAATACTTAATATATAATAATAATTATTATTATTATTATTATTATTATTATTATTATCCTGCCTCAGTACAAACTACAGACAGTAAGCTTACTGGAAATAAGTCATTTCGACTTTTTTGGGTTACGCCAGGTTGTATACTGCTATGTATGATAATCTATGTAACTATCTGTGTACACCTGAGTAAACTCACTACTTCTCGTAGTCTTCCCTGGGAGTTTGTTGTGGGCCAAGTTCCCCTGAATACCCACCAGAGGGCACTGCCTCAAGTTAGACATATCCAGCCATGCCCCCGGCCTCACTCCTAAACCTGCGACCTTCCAGTTAAAGATTACGGATTTGATTTCTTTGCCATTATCATACCGGTTATTTTGGGCACAAGCTCCAGTTCCGGGACTGGTTACGGCACACACAACACTGTACGCTGTCAACCCCATTATCCCCTTTATTCCAATAGAGACGAAGCTAGTCAACGGCCGTATATCTCACCTCTCTACGCTACGCAAATTGTTATAGCAAACCCCAAAAGGCAGTTAAGACAGAACCCACCAAACCGCACACGAAAAATCATCCATGATAAAGCAAAAGAATGGCAGGAGATGCAAACCCCC
>NC_069429.1:56308-77971 GCF_026875155.1 Cherax quadricarinatus | reverse complement strand
AGTGGGGCAGTGTACCTTCTCTTGCAGCTCCACTCAACAACCTGGGCATCCTTCAGACATCCAAACAGATTAACCACCAAACCACTCAAACATCCATTAACCCAGCCCTTTCATCCACCCATTCCTACAAACACCCATCTACTTAGTACCTGCTCCCCCTACATCAGTCATCTTTTCAGTGTCGTCTTCTTTCTCAGTTTATTCACCTATTTTCACTCCCTTTATTTACCCTTCTCGCCTCCCTATAACAAAATTACATTCCTCGTAATCTCTGGATAAGCAGACCTGTAAACATTTATATTGTGCAGGCTGTATATACGGTCCCAGTGGGATTTATACGAGGGTGAGGTTAGGTAATGTTTGTCAGGAAACAGGACAAGTGTGACGCGGGTCTTAGTGAGATGATGACCCACCGTTGAAGCTTTTGGTCATCTGACCGAAGACTTCCGCTGGCTTACCGGTCAAACCCTTTAAAAATTAATCATATTTATAACCATTTTTAAGTCTATGGTTAGTTAGTTAGTTAAAGATTAGCCGGTATTCTCCCGGCCCGGGCCTTGTCCAAGTGGTGGCCCAGCCTTGGCTCCCTCTTTAGGGAGTGTCTGAGACCTAAGTCTCCCATGGGAGGAGGCACAAGTACCTCCTCATCTTTGGGAACAACTGTCCCCAGGCCTAGCCACAAGCTAGGCCTCTCTGGTCTGCCATCCCCGCCCCAAGGGGGCAAATGGGAATGACAGTCTTGTGAGCTAAAGGCTCGGGCTCAGGCACCTACCCTACCCTAGAAGGGTTAGGCATGGTGTCGATCAAGTCTATGGAAGAAAAATGGAGAATTATATAAAAAAATTATACATATTATTAGGACTTGCACATTATATGTAGCAGATATAATTAGAATAAATTACAAAGCTTCCATTATGATTTTTCTTTGTCAATTTTAATTATACCAAATTTTCTTAGTGTTAAATATATTTTTTTTCCTGTCAAGTTGCAAACTGTTGCTTTGTTTTAGTTGCTTATGTCATTAGTTCCAGCTGTGGGTCATTATATAACTAAGACCCGCGTCAGGAGACACTTGTCCTGTTTCCTGACGAACAGCTCATAAGACTGCCATCCCCACGAGCCCCTTTGTGGCGGGGCAGATGGCAGACCAGAGGCCTAGCTTCTCCCTACGAGCCCCGTGAGGGCGGGGAATGTGGCTAGGCCTGGGAACACTTGGTCCCAAAGATGAGGGGGTACTGTACCTCCTCCCATGGGAGACTTAGGTCTCGGGCGGGGACTGTGGCTAGGACTGGGGACACTTGATCCCAAAGATGAGGGGGTACTTGTGCCTCCTCCCATGGGAGACTTAGGTCTCGGGCGGGGACTGTGGCTAGGACTGGGAACACTTGGTCCCAAAGATGAGGGGGTACTTGTACCTCCTCCCATGGGAGACTTAGGTTTCTCGGGCGGGGACTGTGGCTAGGACTGGGACACTTGATCCCAAAGATGAGGGGGTACTTGTGCCTCCTCCCATGGGAGACTTAGGTCTCGGGCGGGACTGTGGCTAGGTCTGGGGACACTTGGTCCCAAAGATGAGGGGGTACTTGTGCCTCCTCCCATGGGAGACTTAGGTCTCGGGCGGGGACTGTGGCTAGGACTGGGAACACTTGGTCCCAAAGATGAGGGGGTACTTGTACCTCCTCCCATGGGAGACTTAAGTCTCGGGCGGGGACTGTGGCTAGGACTGGGGACACTTGGTCCCAAAGATGAGGGGGTACTGTACCTCCTCCCATGGGAGACTTAGGTCTCGGGCGGGGACTGTGGCTAGGACTGGGGACACTTGGTCCCAAGATGAAGGGGGTACTTGTGCCTCCTCCCATGGGAGACTTAGGTCTCGGGCGGGGACTGTGGCTAGGACTGGGGACACTTGGTCCCAAAGATGAGGGGGTACTTGTGCCTCCTCCCATGGGAGACTTAGGTCTCGGGCGGGGACTGTGGCTAGGACTGGGGACACTTGGTCCCAAAGATGAGGGGGTACTTGTACCTCCTCCCATGGGAGACTTAAGTCTCGAGACACTCCCCAGATAGGGAGCCAAGGCCGGGTCACCACTACTTGGAAAAGACCCGGGCCGGGAGAATATCGGCGAATAAAAAAAAAAAATGCCTGACCTTTAATAACTTAGGGTAATGGGAGGTTTTCAATAGGTGACTCTGATTATTTTTAAATGAATTCGATATGTTTAAGCCTTGTATTCACCTATTTGTGATTGCAGGGATCGAGTAATAGCTCCTGGCCCCGTCTCTTTATTGGTTGATACTAGATCCATTCTCTACCTGCTCCATGAGCTTAATCATACCTCATCTTAAAGCTATGTATGAATCCTGCCTCCACTACATCACTCTCCAGATTGTTCCACTTCTTGTGTGTATGTGTGCATGCAGTCACCGAGTTGTCTTTGCTGGGGTCGAATCTCGGTTCCTAACCTTGTCTCTTAACTACCATCAACGTCAATACTATTTGATAGCCAATTCGGTCCAACCACACCACGTATGAGTGTGAAGGCCCAACAACTACACAAGGGTCGTTAAGGAGACAATGTACCTAGCAGGTAACATATAGAATAGCTTACTCCCCGAGACAAAGACTAACATCAACGCTCAGTATATATACGCAGAGACACCCAACTCTCACTGTATACACTTAGCACATCTGATAACACGACGGGTGATTGATATACCCTCACCACATTCACCTGTCTGATGCCTCCAACCTCGTACCATACTATATTATTGTTTTCTAAGTTATTTTATTAATTTTAAGGCCTATCTGTTACACGAGGGTCATTAACACTGCATGTCACCTATACACAACCAGTCAAGAATACTTTAATATCTAAAATATGGACTAAAGTAAATTTTTAGTATATATATATATATATATATATATATATATATATATATTATATATATTATATATATATATATATATATATTGATCAATAACAGCACTGCGCTAGCCAAGGATTCGAACCCATGTTATACTGGTCCCCATTGTTAGCGAGAACCACATGACGCCTTAACCCACAGGACCACCCAATCCTACAAGAACCAAGCACTCAGCCAAGCTAGGTGTGTTACTCTTGGTCCAAGGACATACGGAGGTGTGGGAGCTTCTAAGCTAATTTCATTCTCATCCCTGTGTGGTGTACTAGCCTCACGAGCAGGATATGTGTATATTATTGTAACCACGGCCGAGATATATATTGTGTGTGCAAAAAAATCACAGTAGTTGAATGATAGAATTAGGCCTTTCACGTAGCAGTCGACACATCAGGTGCAATGTTACAGAAATTATTTCGAAGTCCAAGAACATTCGTTCAGAGAACCTAACCTAACCTAACCTAACCTAAATCATACCAAACGAAACCTAACTTAGTCTAAATTAGGTAAACTTAGCCAAACCTAACCTAACCTAACCTAAATCATACCAAACGAAACCTAACTTAGTCTAAATTAGGTTAACTTAGCCAAACCTAACCTAACCTAAATCATACCAAACGAAACCTAACTTAGTCTAAATTAGGTTAACTTAGCCAAACCTAACCTAACTGAACCTAACCTTACCAGCCTAACCTGCCAATCCTAAAGCAAAATAATCTTTGTACTTAAGAGAAACTCTAGTATATAGTAAATTCGAGGAGGAATTCAAATTTGATGCCGTAATTCAACTTCGCGTATAAAAAAGTCAATATATATATAATATGCATTAGAGGTATACTTTCAGAGATCTATCCAGAATTGACGTTAATTATCTTTAAATAGGTGGAGGGGTAAGCCAGTGGAAGGCCTCGGTCAGATGACCAAAAGCTCCAGCTGTGGGTCCTCATATTGCTCTGACCTGCGTCAGAGAACACTTGTCCTGTTTCCTGACAAACAGGTAACCAAAAGCTCCAGCTGTGGGTCCTCATATAACAAAGGCCTGCCTCAGGGAACACTTGTCCTGCTTCCTGACCAACAGATAACCAAAAGCTCCAGCTGTGGGTCCTCATATAACAAAGGCCTGCCTCAGGGAAAACTTGTCCTGCTTCCTGACCAACAGATAACCAAAAGCTCCAGCTGTGGGTCCTCATATAACAAAGGCCTGCCTCAGGGAACACTTGTCCTGTTTCCTGATCACCAGATAACCAAAAGCTCCAGCTGTGGGTCCTCATATAACTCAGACGTGCCTCAGGGAACACTTGTCCTGTTTCCTGATCACCAGATAACCAAAAGCTCCATCTGTGGGTCCTCATATAACTCAGTCGTGCCTCAGGGAACACTTGTCCTGTTTCCTGATCACCAGATAACCAAAGCTCCAGCTGTGGGTCCTCATATAACTCAGACTTCCAGAGTAGAGGTGGCAGGCAGAGCCAGCTTGTCAAGGTGTTGTGTGTTGAATATATAATCAGATAGACTGTGATAAATTGGACAATCTATCGTAATATGTTGCACTGTCAGCAAGTTAATGTGTTGCACTGTCAGCAAGTTAATATGTTGCACTGTCAGCAAGTTAATATGTTGCACTGTCAGCAAGTTAATATGTTGCACTGTCAGCAAGTTAATATGTTGCACTGTCAGCAAGTTAATATGTTGTAAATGTCAGCAAGTTAATATTTGTACTGTCAGCAAGTTAATATGTTGTACTGTCAGCAAGTTAATATTTGCACTGTCAGCAAGTTAATATGTTGTACTGTCAGCAAGTTAATATGTTGCACTGTCAGCAAGTTAATATGTTGTACTGTCAGCAAGTTAATATGTTGTACTGTCAGCAAGTTAATATGTTGTACTGTCAGCAAGTTAATATGTTGCACTGTCAGCAAGTTAATAGTTTACTGTCAGCAAGTTAATATGTTGCAAATGTCGCAAGTTAATATGTTGTACTAAACAGCAAGTTAATATGTTGTACTGTCAGCAATTAATATGTTTTACTGTCAGCAAGTTTTAAAATGTTGCACTGTCAGCAAGTTAATATTTGTACTGTCAGCAAGTTAATATGTTGCACTGTCAGCAAGTTAATAAGTTGTACTGTCACAAGTTAATATGTTGCACTGTCAGCAATTTAATATGTTGTACTGTCAGCAAGTTTAAAATGTTGTACTGTCAGCAAGTTAATAGTTGCACTGTCAGCAAGTTAATATGTTGTACTGTCAGCAAGTTAATATGTTGCACGTCAGCAAGTTAATATGTTTTACTGTCAGCAATTTAAAATGTTGTACTGTCAGCAAGTTAATATGTTTTCACTGTCAGCAAGTTAATATGTTGTACTGTCAGCAAGTTAATATGTTGTACTGTCAGCAAGTTAATATGTTGCACTGTCAGCAAGTTAATATGTTGTACTGTCAGCAAGTTAATATGTTGTACTGTCAGCAAGTTAATATGTTGCACTGTCAGCAAGTTAATATGTTGTACTGTCAGCAAGTTAATATGTTGTACTGTCAGCAAGTTAATATGTTGTACTGTCAGCAAGTTAATATGTTGCACTGTCAGCAAGTTAATATGTTGTACTGTCAGCAAGTTAATATGTTGCACTGTCAGCAAGTTAATATGTTGTACTGTCAGCAAGTTAATATGTTGTACTGTCGCAAGTTTGTTGCACTGCCAATTTTTTATTTGTCGCAGCAATTAATATGTTTTTACTGTCAGCAAGTTAAATGTTTTTACTGCACAAGTTAAAAAGGCACTGTCACAAATTTAAAATGTTTCACTTCAGCAAATTAATATTTTGTACTGTCACAAGTTTATGTTGTACGTCAGCAAAAATAGTTTACGTCAGCAAGTTAATATGGTGTACTGTCAGCAAGTTAATAGTTTTACTGTCACAAGTTAATAGTTGACTGTCAGCAAATTTTATGTTTCACTGCAGCAAGTTAATATGTTGCACTGTCAGCAAATAAAGTTTACTGTCAGCAAGTTGATATGTTTGTACTTCACAATTTTTTTGTTGTACTGTCGCATTTTAAAATGTTTAAAGAGCAAGTTTTAAAATGTTGTACTGTCACAAGAATATGTGTACTGTCAGCAAGTTTAAAATGTTGCACTGTCAGCAAGTTAATATGTTTACTGTCAGCAAGTTTAAAATGTTGCACTGTCACAATTAAAATTTTTTACTGCAGCAATTAAATTTTTTGTCGCAGAAGTTAATATTTTACTGCCCGCAAGTTAATATTTTGCGTCAGCAAGTTTTAAATGTTGCACGTCAGCAAGTTATGTTGCACTTTAGCAAGTTAATAGTTTTCTGTCAGCAATTAATATGTTGTACGTCACAAGTTAATATTTTTTACTGTCACAAGTTAATATGTTCACTGTCGCAAGTTAATATTTGCACACAGCAAGTTAATATGTTGTACTGTCAGCAATTAAAAGTTTACTGTCACAAGTTTAATATTTGTACGTCAGCAAGTTTTTATGGGGTTTCTGTCACAAGTTAAAATTTGTACTGTCAGCAAGTTAATAGTTGTACTGTCCAAATTTAATATGTTTCACTTCAGCAATTAATATTTCACTTTAGCAATTAATAGTGCACTGTCAGCAAGTTAATTTTTGTACGCAGCAAGTATTTAATATTTTGTACGTCAGCAAGTTAAATGTTTCACTGGACAAGTTTAAAATGTTGTACTGTAGCAAGTTTAAAATTTGTACTGTCAGCAATTAATATGTTGTACTGCAGCAAGTAATATTTGCACTGTCAGCAAGTTAAATTTTTGACTGTCAGCAAATTAATATGTTGTACTGTCAGCAATTAATAAGTTGTACTTCACAAGTTTAAAAGTTGTACTTCACAAATTAATATTGACGTCACAAGTTAATATGTTGCACTTCACAAATTTAAATTTTTCCTTCAGCAATTAATATTTGTACTGTCCAAGTTAATATGTTGTACTGTCACAAGTTTAAAAGTTGCACTTCACAAGTTTAAAAGTTGTACTGTCAGCAAGTTTAAATGGTACTGTCAGAATTAATATGTTTTACTGTCAGCAAGTTAATATGTTGTACTGTCAGCAAGTTAATATGTTGCACTGTCAGCAAGTTAATATGTTGCACTGTCAGCAAGTTAATATGTTGCACTGTCAGCAAGTTAATATGTTGTACTGTCAGCAAGTTAATATGTTGTACTGTCAGCAAGTTAATATGTTGTACTGTCAGCAAGTTAATATGTTGTACTGTCAGCAAGTTAATATGTTGTACTGTCAGCAAGTTAATATGTTGTACTGTCAGCAAGTTAATATGTTGTACTGTCAGCAAGTTAATATGTTGTACTGTCAGCAAGTTAATATGTTGTACTGTCAGCAAGTTAATATGTTGCACTGTCAGCAAGTTAATATGTTGCACTGTCAGCAAGTTAATATGTTGCACTGTCAGGAAGTTAATATGTTGCACTGTCAGCAAGTTAATATGTTGCACTGTCAGCAAGTTAATATGTTGTACTGTCAGCAAGTTAATATGTTGCACTGTCAGCAAGTTAATATGTTGCACTGTCAGCAAGTTAATATGTTGCACTGTCAGCAAGTTAATATGTTGCACTGTCAGCAAGTTAATATGTTGCACTGTCAGCAAGTTAATATGGTAATACTGGCGAGATGTGAAAAAGAAAGTGTGCAGTTTAGGGTATTTATAAATGAAGAAACGTTTCGCCAGGAATTGATGTGTTAGTAGTTGTGGAGAAATGTTTCCTTTAATAAATGTCACTTTAATAATGTCTCTGTCTTTTTCCGACGTCTTGAACTGTCAGCAACTTTTTTCCGACGTCTTGAACTGTCAGCAACTTTTTTCCGACGTCTTGAACTGTCAGCAGTTTTTTCTCCGACGTCTTGAACTGTCAGCAACTTTTTCTTCGACGTCTTGAACTGTCAGCAACTTTTTCTTCGACGTCTTGAACTGTTAGCAACTTTTTCTCCGACGTCTTGAACTGTCAGCAGTTTTTTCTCCGACGTCTTGAACTGTCAGCAGTTTTTTCTCCGACGTCTTGAACTGTCAGCAGTTTTTTCTCCGACGTCTTGAACTGTCAGCAGTTTTTTCTCCGACGTCTTGAACTGTCAGCAGTTTTTTCTCCGACGTCTTGAACTGTCAGCAGTTTTTTCTCCGACGTCTTGACTGTCAGCAGTTTTTCTCCGACGTCTTGAACTGTCAGCAGTTTTTCTCCGACGTCTTGAACTGTCAGCAGTTTTTTCTCCGACGTCTTGAACTGTCAGCAACCTCTTTTCGACGTCTTGAGCTGTCAGCAACCTCTTTTCGACGTCTTGAGCTGTCAGCAACCTCTTTTCGACGTCTTGAGCTGTCAGCAACCTCTTTTCGACGTCTTGAGCTGTCAGCAACCTTTTCGACGTCTTGAGCTGTCAGCAACCTCTTTTCGACGTCTTGAGCTGTCAGCAACCTCTTTTCGACGTCTTGAGCTGTCAGCAACCTCTTTTCGACGTCTTGAGCTGTCAGCAACCTCTTTTCGACGTCTTGAGCTGTCAGGCTGACTCATCAATCTCTGTCCAACAGCTCACTAAATAAGAATAAACAACTAACCCGCACATAGAGATGAACTTACCACAACGTTTCGGACCGACTTGGACCTGACCGAAACTTCAACAGCTTGTTAGTCTGAATTAGTGACCAGCAACAGCTCGTTTATGTCACCGATTCGACCCATTGCTTCAGGCCTACTGGCCCATGCTAGGCAAGTCTTACTCACACCCGTTCATGTACTCTTGCTTTAGGCCTACTGGCCCATGCTAGGCAAGTCTTACACCCGTTCATGTACTCTTACTTCAGGCCTACTGGCCCATGCTAGGCAAGTCTTACACCCGTTCATGTACTCTTACTTCAGGCCTACTGGCCCATGCTAGGCAAGTCTTACACCCGTTCATGTACTCTTGCTTTAGGCCTATTGGCCCATGCTAGGCAGGTCTTACACCCGTTCATGTACACTTGCTTCAGGCCTACTGGCCCATGCTAGGCAAGTCTTACTCACACCTACTCATGTACACTTGCTTCAGGCCTACTGGCCCATGCTAGGCAAGTCAAACTCACACCCACTCATGTACACTTGCTTCAGGCCTACTGGCCCATGCTAGGCAAGTCAAACTCACAGCCATTCAAGCACTCTTGCCTGAGTGATGCTAGAAGCAGCAGTGTAGTCCACGACTGGCGTCCACACTGCTGTCACATCTCACTTACAAATAACTTTGTTGGTCACTGCGGAGTTTTTACAACATTTCGAGAATGACCGCCGTTAGAGAGGGACAGAAACGCTTCAGGAGATGAAATTGGAACGACATTTCGCCCTGTGTAGGGGTTTAAGCAAGTCATGACTTGGATTGTGGATGAATGGTTCAAAGAACCGACACGTTGTTAAATTAGACACATGTGCAACTCTTGGGTATCTTTATTGAGGAAACGTTTCGCCACACAGTGGCTTCATCAGTCCATACAAAGGATAAACTTGAAGAACAGAAGGAGAATGAGGTAATCAGTCCCTCAACCTTGAGTCGATGTGGTCAGTCCATCAATCTTGAGTAGAATACGGCATATGAGCGGAGAAGGAGCTTATAAACCAGTGGTTCCCAAACTGGGGGTAAATTACCCCCTGGGGGTAATTTAACCATTTTTGGGGGGTAATGGAGGGGCGACAGAAAAAAAGTTATGAATTCTGAACATCCAGAAAACAATGCTGTACCCGGTATGAGGATTATTGTTAACTTTGTCTTAGTATATAAAGTTGTAAAGTAAACCTATTATAAGTAAGTAATAAAGTTAAACCAAATAACAATAAACATCAAAAACTAATATATACAGTATTAGAAAAGAAGAAATATATAGCTAAGTGTGTGGAAACTCAAAAGTATTTTGACAAGTATGCTTCAGGACAAAAGTCACTCAGTAGCCCAGATCGACCTGTCCAGTACGCGTCACTCACTTCCTGAGGCTGCCTCTATTTCACACTGTCAGTTTATCTGTGAGCATCAGCCGAGGTAGACATAAGCTGGTATGTATGTGTACTGCCCTGTGCAGTATATAGTTAGTATTTACCCACTGTTACTCTGAATTTGTAGCTATTATTAATTTTATATATAATGTATGTGTGGTTCTTACGTTTTCAATGGTTTTGCTAGGATTAGCAGAGTATGCGAGGCTGTATACGTTCATTGTAGTCTCGCGCTACACGGTGCTCTTGTGCTGACAAGCATGATACTTGCAGCCTGATAATTTTGAATGTATGCGTGTGTGCTTGCATCAGTGAACTTGTGTTAGCTGCCATGCGAGAAATTATGTACCTTGCGTTTTGCAGTGTATGCATGGATATTCTTCTTTTTCTGCAGATTGAACAAGAAAATGTCCAGTTTCGCCCAGTTTCCCACCGTAGACCAGTTTGTTGAGGAGAATAGTCATGATACTGGATCACTTCTACAGACCATCAACAAAGAAATGAGCGACCATTTGAAGGGGCTTGAAACAAGCATGCATCACTACTTTCCAGAGAGTGACCAAGAAACAGCCACTCTTCAGTGGATCATTCATCCCTTCTCTGTACCTGATGATGCCATTCATGATAATGATTTCCCTGCAAAGGAGGAGTGGATCACAATGCGAGCCAATGAAGCCTTGAAAATCGAATTCCAAAACCAAAATGCGGATTCCTTTTGGATTTCACGACTACCTGACTCGCCAACTCTGTCCAAGAGAGCCTTTGAAGTTGTTGGTATCATTCTCAACAGCGTACCTGTGCGAGAAGGGCTTCTCAACTGTGCTGGGTATGAACACAAAAAAAGAGGACTCGCTTGAATGTTGCAAACGATTCCAGGCTGGCACTCTCAACCACGAAGCCAAGAATTCCTAAACTAGCTTCAAGTATGCAACTCCATCCATCCCACTGATGTTCTTGACATCTTTGGTAATAGTCATTAGAGATGCACAATGTTCAAATACAATAAATAAAAGAAAATATCTCAAGTGTTTTAATTTAGCCATATATATCAATAATAACAACATTTTGTGAAAGGGGTAACATGCTTTATGTGGCATGTTAAATTGGGTAACAAGCTGAAAAAGTTTGGGAACCACTGTTATAAACCGTATGGCAGGAGAGGTGCAGCAGTCGGAGGTGGTGTCACATTTGTCCAATGTGGAAGTAGGTCGTGCCCAAGGTCGTGCCCAAGGTCGTGCCCAAGGGTTAGGCAAGTGAAGGATTCCCAAGTATTAAGATCCTAAGAAGTTGCAGTGTCTGACAGGATTGTAGATGAATGGTTCAGAGAACCACCTACGACTGCTGCACCTCTCCTGCCATACGGTTTATAAGCTCCTTCTCCGCTCCTATGCCGTATTCTATTCAAGATTGATGGACTGACCACATCGACTCAAGATTGATGGACTGTCCACATCGACTCAAGATTAATGAACTGTCCACATCGACTCAAGATTGATGGACTGACCACATCGACTCAAGATTGATGGACTGACCACATCAACTCAAGATTGATGGACTGACCACATCAACTCAAGATTGATGGACTGACCACATCAACTCAAGATTGATGGACTGACCACATCAACTCAAGATTGATGGACTGACCACATCAACTCAAGATTGATGGACTGACCACATCAACTCAAGATTGATGGACTGACCACATCGACTCAAGGTTGATGGACTGACCACATCAACTCAAGATTGATGGACTGACCACATCAACTCAAGATTGATGGACTGACCACATCGACTCAAGATTGATGGACTGTCCACATCGACTCAAGGTTGATGGACTGACCACATCAACTCAAGATTGATGGACTGACCACATCGACTCAAGGTTGATGGACTGACCACATCGACTCGAGGTTGATGGACTGACCACATCGACTCAAGATTGATGGACTGACCACATCAACTCAAGATTGATGGACTGACCACATCAACTCAAGATTGATGGACTGACCACATCAACTCAAGATTGATGGACTGACCACATCAACTCAAGATTGATGGACTGACCACATCAACTCAAGATTGATGGACTGACCACATCAACTCAAGATTGATGGACTGACCACATCAACTCAAGATTGATGGACTGACCACATCAACTCAAGATTGATGGACTGACCACATCAACTCAAGATTGATGGACTGACCACATCAACTCAAGATTGATGGACTGACCACATCAACTCAAGATTGATGGACTGACCACATCGACTCAAGATTGATGGACTGACCACATCAACTCAAGATTGATGGACTGACCACATCAACTCAAGATTGATGGACTGACCACATCAACTCAAGATTGATGGACTGACCACATCAACTCAAGATTGATGGACTGACCACATCAACTCAAGATTGATGGACTGACCACATCGACTCAAGATTGATGGACTGACCACATCAACTCAAGTTGATGGACTGACCACATACTCAAGTTGATGGACTGACCCATCGACTCAAGATTTTGATGGACTGACCACATTCAACTCAAGATTGATGATGACCAAGCATTCAATCAAGTTGAATTGGACTGACAACATCGACTCAAGATTGATGGACTGACCACATCGACTCAAGGTTGAGGGACTGACCACATTGACTCAAGGTTGAGGGACTGATTACCTCATTCTCAGCTAGCTTCAGGTTTCTTTGTATGGACTAGATGAAGTCACATGTGAGGCGAATTAGGTTTCACTCATAGATTACCAAAGAGTTGCACATGTGTTGTCTAATTTAACAGGACTTGGATTCATTATTCACTGAGATATATGTTAGATTAGCTTAGGCTAGGTTAGGCTACGTTAGGTTAGGCTAGGTGAGACTGGGTTAGGTTAGGCTAGGTAAGACTAGGTTAAGTTAGGCTAGGTTAGGTTAGGCTAGGTTAAATTAGGCTAGATTAGGTTAGGTTAAGTGAGGTTAGGTTAGGCTAGGTTAAATTAGGCTAGGCGAGGCTGGGTTAGGTTAGGCTAGTTTAGGTTAGGCTAGATGAGGCTAGGTTAAGTTAGGCTAGGCTAGGCTAGGTGAGGCTAGGTTAAGTTAGGCTAGGTTAGGTAAGGCTTAGATGAGGCTTGGTTTAAGTTGGTAGGCTAGGCTAGGTGAGGCTAGGTTAAGTTAGGCTAGGTTAGGTAAGGCTAGATGAGGCTAGGTTAAGTTAGGCTAGGCTAGGCTAGGTGAGGCTAGGTTAAGTTAGGCTAGGTTAGGTAAGGCTAGGTGAGGCTAGGTTAGGTGAGGCTAGGTTGGATTACAGCACAATGTGTTTGTGTAAGGTAGGAATTTTTATTTTGAGAGATACTCAACACAAATATATCTCTGGCGCATTAATTATTATTATTATTATTATTATTATTATTATTGTCTGGTAATATTTTGGTGGTGTTGTGACCTTGTCTCCCACACACAACCTTCTCCTGTCATCCACTCCCAACATCTGCCACCCATCTATGTCCGCCCACACGCCAGCCTGCCACCCATTCCTGGTGCTGAGTGATTTCTGCCATCCACTCCACGTATCTGCCATCCACTCTACATATCTGCCATCCACTCCACGTATCTGCCATCCACTCCACGTATCTGCCATCCACTCCACGTATCTGCCATCCACTCCACGTATCTGCCATCCACTCCACGTATCTGCCATCCACTCCACGTATCTGCCATCCACTCCACGTATCTGCCATCCACTCCACGTATCTGCCATCCACTCCACGTATCTGCCATCCACTCCACGTATCTGCCATCCACTCCACATATCTGCCATCCACTCCACATACCTGCCATCCACTCCACATACCTGCCATCTACTCCACATACCTGCCATCCACTCCACATATCTGCCATCCACTCCACATACCTGCCATCCACTCCACATACCTGCCATCTACTCCACATACCTGCCATCCACTCCACATATCTGCCACCCACTCCACATACCTGCCATCCACCCCACATACCTGCCATCCACTCCACA
The DNA here is from genome assembly GCF_026875155.1 of Cherax quadricarinatus. Lineage (NCBI taxonomy): Eukaryota > Metazoa > Arthropoda > Malacostraca > Decapoda > Parastacidae > Cherax > Cherax quadricarinatus. The sequence goes on along the minus strand of NC_069429.1, from coordinate 64,016 downwards.
TACCTGCCATCTACTCCACATACCTGCCATCCACTCCAAATATCTGCCACCCATTCCACATACAATCCACTCCACACACTTGCCATCCACTCCACACACTTGCCACCCACTCCACACACTTGCCACCCACTCCACATACCATCCACTCCACACACCTGCCATCCACTCCACACACCTGCCATCCATTTCACACACCTGCCACACACTCCATATACCATTTCCCCTCCACATACCTGCCATTAACCCCACATACCTACCATCCACTCCACACACATGCCACACACTCCACACACCTGCCACCCACTCCACACACCTGCCATCCACTCCACACACCTGCCATCCACTCCACACACCTGCCATCCACTCCACACACCTGCCATCCGCTCCACACACCTGCCACCCACTCCATATACCTGCCATCCACTCCACACACCTGCCACACCCCTGCCACCTATTTCCTGATCACCTACACACATGATTAGCTTCCTGCCACCTACTCCCCACACCTGCCATACATCTGTCCGCCCACATACACCTCCCGCCGCCCACTCCTTGCCACCAGTACCCAGCCTACCAACTAAATCGCCGCCCACACCTACAAGATACATATCAGACGTACCTCAGCCACCCCAAACCTGCCGCCCACTCTATCTCTATTTTCTCTCTCTCCCTCTCACTTTCTTATTCCCTCCCTGTCTCTGTCTCTACTCCCTGCTTCTCTCTAACCCTGTCTCCCTTTGCCCTTTAATTTCTGCCTTACGCTCTCTTCTCCAACACCTCTCTCTCTCTTCTCTCTCTCTCTCTCTCTCTCTCTCTCCTCTCTCTCTCTCCTCTCTCTCTCTCTCCTCTTTTCTCTCTCCTCTCTCTCTCCCTCTCTCCCCCCCTCCCTCTCTCTCTCCTCTCTCTCTCTCTCTCTCTCTCCCTTCTCTCTCTATTCTGTCCTAACTGTTACTTTTGTTACTCTCTACCTTTCTCTTCTTTCTTCGCTACTACCACTATTACTACTACCACTACCACCGCTACTACCACAATTACTAGCACTACTATTACTGTTACTACTACTATGCTACTACTACTACCACTGCTGCTACCACTGCTGCTACCACCGCTACTACTACTACTATTACTACTATTATACTACCACCACTAAAGCAGTACGTGTTGTCAGTATAAACATACACCACCACTACTACCACCACTACCACTACCACCACTACCACCACTACCACCACTACCACCACTACAGTAAGTGTTGTCAGTATAAACATACACCACTACTACCACTACCACCACTACCACCACTACAGTAAGTGTTGTCAGTATAAACATACACCACTACTACCACCACTACCACTACCACCACTACCACCACTACAGTAAGTGTTGTCAGTATAAACATACACCACCACTACCACCACTACCACCACTACAGTAAGTGTTGTCAGTATAAACATACACCACCACTACCACCACTACCACCACTACAGTAAGTGTTGTCAGTATAAACATACACCACCACTACCACCACTACAGTAAGTGTTGTCAGTATAAACATACACTACTACCACCACTACCACCACTACAGTAAGTGTTGTCAGTATAAACATACACCACCACTACCACCACTACCACCACTACAGTAAGTGTTGTCAGTATAAACATACACTACCACTACCACCACTACCACTACCACCACTACCACCACTACCACCACTACCACCATTACCACCACTACAGTAAGTGTTGTCAGTATAAACATACACTACTACCACCACTACCACCACTACCACCACTACCACTACTACCACCACTACCACCATACCACCATACCACCACTACAGTAAGTGTTGTCAGTAAAACATACACCACCACTACCCCTAACCACCACTACCACCACTACCACCACTACCACCACTAAACCAACCACACAGTAAGTGTTGTCAGTATAAACATACACCACCACTACCACCACTACCACCACTACCACCACTACCACCACTACAGTAAGTGTTGTCAGTATAAACATACACCACCACTACCACCACTACCACCACTACAGTAAGTGTTGTCAGTATAAACATACACCACCACTACCACCACTACCACCACTACAGTAAGTGTTGTCAGTATAAACATACACCACCACTACCACCACTACCACCACTACAGTAAGTGTTGTCAGTATAAACATACACCACCACTACCACTACTACCACCACTAACACTACCACCACTACCACTACCACCACTACCACCACTACAGTAAGTGTTGTCAGTATAAACATACACCACCACTACCACCACTACAGTAAGTGTTGTCAGTATAAACATACACCACCACTACCACCACTACAGTAAGTGTTGTCAGTATAAACATACACCACCACTACCACCACTACCACCACTACAGTAAGTGTTGTCAGTATAAACATACACCACCACTACCACCACTACCACCACTACAGTAAGTGTTGTCAGTATAAACATACACCACCACTACAGTAAGTGTTGTCAGTATAAACATACACCACCACTACCACCACTACCACCACTACAGTAAGTGTTGTCAGTATAAACATACACCACCACTACAGTAAGTGTTGTCAGTATAAACATACACCACCACTACCACCACTACAGTAAGTGTTGTCAGTATAAACATACACCACCACTACCACCACTACAGTAAGTGTTGTCAGTATAAACATACACCACCACTACCACCACTACCACCACTACAGTAAGTGTTGTCAGTATAAACATACACCACCACTACCACCACTACCACTACCACCACTACCACCACTACAGTAAGTGTTGTCAGTATAAACATACACCACCACTACCACCACTACCACCACTACGACTACTACCACCACTACAGTAAGTGTTCTCAGTATAAACATACACCACCACTACCACCACTACCACCACTACAGTAAGTGTTGTCAGTATAAAACAAAACAAACCCCCACTACCACCACTACAAAAAGTGTTGTCAGTATAAACATATACCACCACTACCACCACTACAGTAAGTGTTGTCAGTATAAACATACACCACCACTACCACCACTACAGTAAGTGTTGTCAGTATAAACATACACCACCACTACCACCACTACCACTACCACCACTACCACCACTACCACCACTACCACCACTACAGTAAGTGTTGTCAGTATAAACATACACCACCACTACCACCACTACAGTAAGTGTTGTCAGTATAAACATACACCACTACTACCACCACTACAGTAAGTGTTGTCAGTATAAACATACACCACCACTACCACCACTACCACCACTACCACCACTACAGTAAGTGTTGTCAGTATAAACATACACCACTACTACCACCACTACCACCACTAGAGTAAGTGTTGTCAGTATAAACATACACCACCACTACCACCACTACAGTAAGTGTTGTCAGTATAAACATACACCACTACTACCACCACTACCACCACTACAGTAAGTGTTGTCAGTATAAACATACACCACCACTACCACCACTACCACCACTACAGTAAGTGTTGTCAGTATAAACATACACCACCACTACCACCACTACAGTAAGTGTTGTCAGTATAAACATACACCACCACTACCACCACTACCACCACTACAGTAAGTGTTGTCAGTATAAACATACACCACCACTACCACCACTACAGTAAGTGTTGTCAGTATAAACATACACCACCACTACCACCACTACAGTAAGTGTTGTCAGTATAAACATACACCACCACTACCACCACTACCACCACTACCACCACTACAGTAAGTGTTGTCAGTATAAACATACACCACCACTACCACCACTACAGTAAGTGTTGTCATATAAACATACACCACCACTTTCCACCACTACAGTAAGTGTTTGTCAGTATAAACATACACCACTACTACCACCACTAAACCAAACCCCACGTAAGTGTTGTCAGTATAAACATACACCACCACTACCACCACTACAGTAAGTGTTGTCAGTATAAACATACACCACCACTACCACCACTACAGTAAGTGTTGTCAGTATAAACATACACCACTACTACCACCACTACCACCACTACAGTAAGTGTTGTTAGTTATAAACATACACCACCACTACCCCCACAACAGTAAGTGTTGTCAGTATAAACATACACCACCACTACCACCACTACAGTAGTGTTGTCAGTATAACATACACCCCCTACTACCACCACTACCACCACTACAGTAAGTTTTGTCAGTATAAACATACACCACTACCACCACTACAGTAAGTGTTGTCAGTATAAACATACACCACCACTACCACCACTACAGTAAGTGTTGTCAGTATAAACATACACTACCACTACCACCACTACCACCACTACTACTACCACCACTACCACCACTACAGTAAGTGTTGTCAGTATAAACATACACCACCACTACCAAAACCACTACCACCCCTACAGTAAGAGTGTCATATAAACATACACCACCACTACCCACCACTACCACCACTATTTCAACACCACTACCACCACTACAGTAAGTGTTGTCAGAAAAAACATACACCACCACTACCACCACTACAGTAAGTGTTGTCAGTATAAACATACACCACCACTACCACCACTACCACCACTACAGTAAGTGTTGTCAGTATAAACATACACCACCACTACCACCACTACAGTAAGTGTTGTCAGTATAAACATTCACCACCACTACCACCACTACCAACACTACCACCACTACCACCACTACAGTAAGTGTTGTCAGTATAAACATACACCACCACTACCACCACTACAGTAAGTGTTGTCAGTATAAACATACACCACCACTACCACCACTACCACCACTACAGTAAGTGTTGTCAGTATAAACATACACCACCACTACCACCACTACCACCACTACAGTAAGTGTTGTCAGTATAAACATACACCACCACTACCACCATACAGTAAGTGTTGTCAGTATAAACATAAAACCACCACTACCACCACTACAGTAAGTGTTGTCAGTATAAACTACACCCCCACTACCACCACACAGTAAAAATGTTGTCAGTATAAACATACACCACCACTACCACCACTACCACCACTACAGTAAGTGTTGTCAGTATAAACATACACCACCACTACCACCACTACAGTAAGTGTTGTCAGTATAAACATACATTACTACTACCCCCACTACCACCACTACATAAGTGTTGTCAGTATAAACATACACGACCACTACCAAACCCCTACCACCACTACAGTAGTGTTGTCAGTATAAAAAAATACACCACCACTACCACCACCACAAGTAAGTGTTGTCAGTAAAAAACTACACCACCACTACCACCACCACCCCCACTACAGTAAGTGTTTTTCAGTAAAAAACATACACCACCACTACCACCACTACCCCCACTACAGTAAGTGTTGTCAGATAAAACATACACCACCACTACCACCACAAACCCCCACTACATAAGTGTTTTTCAGTATAAACATACACCACCACTACCACCACTACAGTAAGTGTTGTCAGTATAAACATACACCACCACTACCACCACTACCACCACTACCACCACTACAGTAAGTGTTGTCAGTATAAACATACACCACCACTACCCCCACTACCCCCACTACCACTAACCACCACTACCACCACTACACCACTACAGTAAGTGTTGTCCCGTATAAACATAAACCACACCACCACTACAGTAATGTTTGTCATATAAACATACACCACCACTACCACCACTACAGTAAGTGTTGTCAGTATAAACATACACTACCACTACCACCACTACCACCACTACCACCACTACAGTAAGTGTTTTTCAGTAAACAACACACCACCACTACCACCACTACAGTAAGTGTTTGTCAGTATAAACATACAACCACCCCTACCACCACTACGACCACTACCACCACTACAGTAAGTGTTGTCAGTATAAACATACACCACCACTACCACCACTACAGTAAGTGTTGTCAGTATAAACATACACCTCCACTACCACCACTACCACCACTACAGTAAGTGTTGTCAGTATAAACATACACCACCACTACCACCACTACCACTACCACCACTACCAACACTACCACCACTACCACCACTACCACCACTACAGTAAGTGTTGTCAGTATAAACATACACCACCACCACCACTACCACTACTACCACTACCTACTAAAAATCTTTGAAAGGGTCCTAAGAAGCAAGATCACCACCCATCTAGAAACCCATCAGTTACACAACCCAGGGCAACATGGGTTTAGAACAGGTCGCTCCTCTCTGTCTCAACTATTGGACCACTACGACAAGGTCCTAAATGCACTAGAAGACAAAAAGAATGCAGATGTAATATATACAGACTTTGCAAAAGCCTTCGACAAGTGTGACCATGGCGTAATAGCGCACAAAATGCGTGCTAAAGGAATAACAGGAAAAGTCGGTCGATGGATCTATAATTTCCTCACTAACAGAACACAGAGAGTAGTCGTCAACCAGTAAAGTCCGAGGCAGTACGGTGAAAAGCTCTGTTCCACAAGGCACAGTACTAGCTCCCCTCTTGTTCCTCATCCTCATATCCGACATAGACAAGGATGTCACCACAGCACCGTGTCTTCCTTTTCAGATGACACCCGAATCTGCATGACAGTGTCTTCCATTGCAGACACTCAAGGCTCCAGGCGGACATCAACCAAATCTTCAGTGGGGTGCAGAAAACAACAAAGAAGTTCAAAAGATGAGAAATTTCAATTACTCAGATTTTGGTAAACATGAGGAAATTAAATCTTCATCAGAGTACAAAACAAATTCTGGCCACAAAATAGAGCGAAACACCAACGTCAAAGACCTGGGAGTGATCATGTCGGAGGATTCACCTTCAAGGACCCTAACATTGTATCAATCGCATCTGCTAGAAAAAAAGACAGGATGGATAATGAGAACCTTCAAAACTAGGGAGGCCAAACCCATGATGACACTCTTCAGGTCCCCTTGTTCTATCTAGGGTGGAATATTGCTGCACACTAACAGCACCTTTCAAGCAGGTGAAATTGCCGACCTAGAAAATGTACAGAGAACTTTCACGGCGCGCATAACGGGGATAAAACACCTCAATTACTGGGAGCGCTTTAGGGTTTCCCAAACTGTATTCCCCGGAACGCAGGAGGGAGAGATACATGATTATATACACCTGGAAAATCCCAGAGGGACTAGTACCGAAATTGCACACGAAAATCACTCACTACGAAAGCAAAGACTTGGCAGACGATGCACCCTTCCCCCCAAAGAAAAGCAGGGTGGGCCCCTAGCACGTTAAGAGACCATACAATAAGTGTCAGGGGCCCGAGACTGTTTTAACTGCCTCCCAGCACACATAAGGGGGATAAACCCAAAAGACCCCTGGCAGTCTTTAAGCTGGCACTGGCAAGCACCTAAAGTCAGTTCCGATCAGCCGGGGTGTGGCTGTATGTTGGTTTGCGTGCAGCCACAGCAACAGCCCTGGTTGATCAGGCTCTGATCCACCAGGAGGCCTGGTCTCAGACCGGCCGCGGGGGCGTTTTACCCCCGGGAAATCTCTCCAGGTAAAATCCCGGTAAAATACCCCCAACCCCACCCTACAGTAAGTGTTGTCATATAAACTCACCCCTACCCCCACTACAGTAAATGTTGTCATAAAACATACACC
>NC_069429.1:42500-55808 GCF_026875155.1 Cherax quadricarinatus | reverse complement strand
TCCACCGATTCTCCTCTGATGGACTGATGAAGTCATTTTGTGGCGAAACGTTTCCTCAATAAAGATACCCAAGAGTTGCACATGTTGTCTAATTTATCAACATGTCGGTTCTTGAACCCATTCATCGACAACTCCATACAAAACGTGAGGTTATCAGTCCCTCAGCCTTCAAGCCACTGGGGGGCGAAACGTCTACAATAAAGATACCCAGATGTTGCACGTGTCTTAATTCTTCATCCTGATATATATATATATATATATATATATATATATATATATATATATATATATATATATATATATATATATGTAGAGAGACATATAGAGAGACATGTAGAGAGAATGGAGCGAAACAGAATGACTTCAAGAGTGTATCAGTCTGTAGTGGAAGGAAGGCGGGGTAGGGGTCGGCCTAGGAAGGGTTGGAGGGAGGGGGTAAAGGAGGTTTTGTGTGCGAGGGGCTTGGACTTCCAGCAGGCATGCTTGAGCGTGTTTGATAGGAGTGAATGGAGACAAATGGTTTTTAATACTTGACGTGCTGTTGGAGTGTGAGCAAAGTAACATTTATGAAGGGATTCAGGGAAACCGGCAGGCCGGACTTGAGTCCTGGAGATGGGAAGTACAGTGCCTGCACTCTGAAGGAGGGGTGTTAATGTTGCAGTTTAAAAACTGTAGTGTAAAGCACCCTTCTGGCAAGACAGTGATGGAGTGAATGATGGTGAAAGTTTTTCTTTTTCGGGCCACCCTGCCTTGGTGGGAATCGGCCGGTGTGATAATAAAAAAATAATAATATATATATATATATATATTCTCATTGAATTCAGTTTTACTACCGTAGCGGCTACTTTATTTTAGACTAAATCTCCAAGGTGAGAAAACTAGCACAAGAGTACATACAAGACACATGTAGGAACTAAGTCCTAAGAAGACCAAACTAGAGCACAAGGGCTTATTTATTGTCCTTTATTCAGATATACAGTATCTGGTACAAGCTTGTTCAAGGTATTTATCATAAGACACGTCAACAAACACTAAGATATATGTATTAAATAAACGTTCCTGGCCATATTTAAATTATCTTGTAACTATGCAGTAGTGTCTAACTCTTACCAAGGTTCATATCAGTGTATTTATACAAACGTCTAGTATATTAGTCACGTTTTAACCATTTTTCAATAGACAGACAAGAATGTCTGTCTATTGACAAAGTCACACTGGTCCAAGTCGGACTGAAACGTCGTCGTAAGCTTCTCTCTTTTATGTGCGGGTTATTTGTGTATCGTTCCAGTCACGGTATTGTGCCTTTTTTGTTATTTAAGAATGTGAGTTGTCATTTAATTTGATCAGTGGTTGTATGTATGCCAGATTATCAGGTGTATTTTCTGACCGAACTTAAGCGTGGCCTTTCTATGACATTTTGACTTCTGTAACTAGAGTAGAGCGCTCGGTACACAACCTGAGGGTTAGGTAAGATTGGTTAGGAAATAGGACAAGTGTTACCTGACGCGGGTCTTACATGACGACCCACATTATTATAATCAAGGGGGAGGCGCTAAACCCGGAGGATTATACAGCGTCTGGGGGGGGGATGTGGAAGGCATTCAGGCTTAATTCGGGGAACTGGAGCACAGATCCAATTGCCTAAATCAAGAGCCCCTCACCAACATCAAGGAACCTTCCTTGAGGGGTGACGACCCACAGCTGGTGCTTTTGGTTATGTGACTGAGACCTTTCACTGGCTTACCACTCCACCCCATTCAAAACTATGGTTAATAGCCGTCATTATTATTTCTGTTTAGAGGGACCTGGAAACGTTCATATATCAGAAGTGGGCGAGACGTTTCGCCTGGTTTCCCTATGTCTGCTGGCTATGTTTACCAGCTACTAGATTACATGGGTTAGGCTGTATGTTTCTCAAGGTATACACATAGCTTACTTTAATTAGGTTACGTTAGGTAAGTCAGGAAACAGGACAAGTGTTACCTGACGCGGGTCTTAGATGATGACCCGCCGTTGGAGTTTTTGGCCATCTGACCGAGGCCTTTAGCTGGCTTACCGGAACACCTCTTTAAATATTACTATAATTATAACTATTTCTCTATTATTCTGTATTACTTTAATTCCCATTTTGGGAGCAAAAATATCCTTGAGTGGTGATATACAGGGGACGTGCAGCCTTAGTAACCCTAGTGTAGTAGATAGGCTTTAAACCTAACAATACCTACAACTAGGCCCTGAAATAAGCACTTAGTTATTACCGAACACTAGCACGTTCAGTTATTACATAGAATAAGACATAAAAATCTAATTACATTGTAATGTTAAACAGATTATTTTGTTATGGGTAACAACAGATTTCAGTAACACATCACAGGATGTAATAATAACACTATCGTATACATCTGTGTTAGTGGATTGTGTTCAGAATATATAATTTTGTGTATAATTAGTGATAGTTGCCGGCTGTCTGCAGTGGCGTGTATACTGTTCGTAGTATATAATATACTGATAATGTGGTGGTATGTTCACTGCTAGGTTGAGTGGTGTGTTAATGCTGTGTTTGTGGTGGTATGTTTACTGATAGGTTGAGTGCTGTGTTAATGCTGTGTTTGTGGTGGTATGTTTACTGATAGGTTGAGTGCTGTGTTAATGCTGTGTTTGTGGTGGTATGTTTACTGATAGGTTGAGTGCTGTGTTAATGCTGTGTTTGTGGTGGTATGTTTACTGATAGGTTGAGTGCTGTGTTAATGCTGTGTTTGTGGTGGTATGTTTACTGATAGGTTGAGTGGTGTGTTAATGCTGTGTTTGTGGTGGTATGTTTACTGATAGGTTGAGTGGTGTGTTAATGCTGTGTTTGTGGTGGTATGTTCACTGATAGGTTGAGTGGTGTGTTAATGCTGTGTTTGTGGTGGTATGTTCACTGATAGGATGAGTGCTGTGTTAATGCTGTGTTTGTGGTGGTATGTTTACTGATAGGATGAGTGCTGTGTTAATGCTGTGTTTGTGGTGGTATGTTTACTGATAGGATGAGTGCTGTGTTAATGCTGTGTTTGTGGTGGTATGTTTACTGATAGGTTGAGTGCTGTGTTTGTGGTGGTATGTTTACTGATAGGATGAGTGGTGTGTTAATGCTGTGTTTGTGGTGGTATGTTTACTGATAGGTTGAGTGGTGTGTTAATGCTGTGTTTGTGGTGGTATGTTCACTGCTAAGATGAGTGCTGTGTTAATGCTGTGTTTGTGGTGGTAGTTCACTGCTAGGATGAGTGGTGTGTTAATGCTGTGTTTGTGGTGGTATGTTCACTGCTAGGATGAGTGGTGTGTTAATGCTGTTTTGTGGTGGTATGTTCACTGCTAGGATGAGTGGTGTGTTAATGCTGTGTTTGTGGTGGTATGTTCACTGCTAGGATGAGTGGTGTGTTAATGCTGTGTTTGTGGTGGTATGTTCACTGCTAGGATGAGTGGTGTGTTAATGCTGTGTTTGTGGTGGTATGTTCACTGCTAGGATGAGTGGTGTGTTAATGCTGTGTTTGTGGTGGTATGTTCACTGCTAGGATGAGTGGTGTGTTAATGCTGTGTTTGTGTGGTATGTTCACTGCTAGGATGAGTGCTGTGTTATGCTGTGTTTGTGGTGGTATGTTCACTGCTAGGATGAGTGGTGTGTTAATGCTGTGTTTGTGGTGGTATGTTCACTGCTAGGATGAGTGGTGTGTTAATGCTGTGTTTGTGGTGATATGTTCACTGCTAGGATGAGTGGTGTGTTAATGCTGTGTTTGTGGTGGTATGTTCACTGCTAGGATGAGTGGTGTGTTAATGCTGTGTTTGTGGTGGTATGTTCACTGCTAGGATGAGTGCTGTGTTAATGCTGTGTTTGTGGTGGTATGTTCACTGATAGGATGAGTGGTGTGTTAATGCTGTGTTTGTGGTGATATGTTAAATTAACAAGGGTCTTACTGGTAATTTGAGAACTGTATTTACGAGTGAAGGATGAGTGAGGGTCTACCTATCTGGAGTCTACCTGGAGGGTATTCCAGGGATCAACGCCCCCGCGGCCCGGTCCATGACTAGGCCTCTGAGCTATTTGAGAAGGACCTGCCTTGTAAGGGCCAGTAGGCCTCCTTCATTCTTATGTTATTATGACTGAATACTACAGTAGGCTTATTGGCCCATAATAGGCATATATAACTCACTCCACCCCCTCATGTTCTCGTCTCAGTGGCGCTACCCAGGAGTTTGTTCCACTCATCTACAACTCTATTGCCAAACTAGTACTTATATCCTTTCTAAATTTAAATTCCTCCAACTTGAATTCATTACTTCGAGTCCAGTCTTGCTTAGACAACTTAACGTTATTTATATTTCCATTTACACAAATAACCCGCACATAGGTGAGAGAAGCTTACGACGACGTTTCGGTCCGACTTGGACCATTTACAAAGTCACACTAACAGGAGAGAACGAGGGAGTATATATAGGCCAGCAGACAGGGACGGGACAAGAGGTAGCAAGAGTCAGTCAAAGATCAAGAAAGAGAAACACTGCAGGAGAGCTAAAGAACCACAAGGAACAGAAACACGGAGAAGAGAGGGGAGAGAACCAGACATCCAAAGCAGAAGAAAGAAAACCCAAAGAAGAAAGGAAAGGGGAAGAGGGAGAAGGAGAAAAAAGAAACAGGTTAAGCCACGGGTGTTCTGAAGTTTGGAGCATTTAACAATGTAAGGTATCTATAGAGATAAAGCCAGGACTAATTATTATTATTATAATCAAGGGGGAAGCGCTAAACCCGGAGGATTATACAGCGCCTGGGGGGGGGGGATGTGGAAGGCATTCAGGCTTAATTCGGGGAACTGGAGCACAGATTCAATTCCCTAAATCAAGAGCCCCTCACCAACATCAAGGAACCTTCCTTGAGGGGACGAGCCAGGACTAAGATTCATACTAGGAAAGTTGTGCACTAGGGAGGATTCAACCAGACGGTGACTGTTCAAGTTAGTAGTATGTTAGACAGTTATAGAAGCGGACTAGTCAATAGGATTACTGTGATCTCTGACTTTGTCAGTGGTACAAGTCGGACCAAAACATCGCCATAAGCTCCTCTCTCCTGTGTGCGGGTTATTTACGTATTCCAGTCACGGTATTGTCTTTCTTGTTATTTATATTCCCCTTTATTTATTCCAGGTTTTCCCCTTGTAAAAATTCAATCATATCCTCCCTAATCTTGCGTTTTTCCAGTACAAATTCGGTGCGTACATCCTGTCATTGTAGAGAGATTTCTAATATCGAAGATAAACTCCCCTTCCTTCTCTCTCTATTACCCAGCAGATTTATGTCCATTTTGTAATGTGGAGACCAGAACCAAGCAGCATAATCTGACGTGAAACCTTTGTACCAAAGATGTGTATATGATAAAGTATAACCTAACGAAGTATGTTATATATATCAGTACTTCAGGAATGTGGGAGGTATTCAGGCTTAATTAGGGGAACTGAGTACAGATCCAATATCCTGGATCAAGAGCCCCTCACCAGCATCAGGGAATCTTCCTTGAGAGGGCACTTATGCATAGTTCGCTTTAAACTTTTGAAATCCTAAACCTTGGACTATAATTAACTATAATCTATAACACTGCAGCAGGCCTACTGGCCTTTACTAGGTAGGTCCTTCAGGCGTTTGGTCAATTTAGTTTCTCATTAAGGTGTGATGTGGGTTAAGTAACGTGTTTCACTTGTTGGATGGTATCACTGGGAAGTTGGAGTAAGTCTTTGGTATGATTATACAGGTGCCATGTATGATTGTTATCAGCAAGGCTTGAGTGTGATAGATTGTGGCTGTTAGCTTGGCTGTTTGCCTCGGCAATATGTTAGGTTATTGCGAGTTCCGGCTTGAGATGCGGAGTCAGCCACACACTCCTTGGTCACACTTCTGCATTCTTGTCCTTGGCCACATGCTGGCCCTTGACTATTCGCTTCTTGGCCAAATGCTTGTCTTTGGCCACACGCATGTCCATGACCACACACTTCTTGGTCACACACTTGACCTTAGGATCATATGCTTCTCTCCCTGGGGCCAAATGCTCTCCGTGCGCCCACATGTCCTCCCTGACTCCCTTGGTTGACGGACGCGGGTTCGATTTCCAGGCGAGGCAAGATTTGTTAAGATTTCTTACATTGTTTTGCCTCATTTTCATTAGGTTGAATGGTTAATTTATTGGGTTTAAACCCGATAGACTACACGAAGGTCATTAATCCCTGGGCAAGTAAACTCAACATGTATACACTGGAAAAGTAGATACAAATGCAGTGTAATGCTATAGTTTATTGACAACGTTTCGCCCACAGTGAGCTTTATCAAGTTACAAACAGGCAGAGGCATCGCTAGAGTTGGAGTCATCCAGGGCGGAATCTGGTGTCACCCCTATGAAATTCAGGGGCGGAGAAATGGGGGAGTAAACGCCAGTTACGTCACTACTACATGACCAGTTACATCACTACTACATGACCAGTTACATCACTACTACATGACCAGTTACATCACTACTACATGACCAGTTACATCACTACTACATGACCAGTTACATCACTACTGCATGACCAGTTACATCACTACTACATGACCAGTTACATCACTACTACATGACCAGTTACATCACTACTACATGACCAGTTACATCACTACTACATGACCAGTTACATCACTACTACATGACCAGTTACAAATGTTTATCAACGAGGACGTTTAAGGGCCATAAAGTAAACAGGAGAATACTTCTCAACTTTATTAATAAATAATCGTTGTAATATTGAGTAAACAAACTCAAATAGACCACTTTGAGTACAGACAACAGATCCTACCTTTATTCAGCTTTAACAGTGCAAAAAATAAAAAAAACTTTGCTATATCGGAGAAACACTAGTTCCGATATGACCTTGAGTACAGGTAACATCTCAGTGAATCTGATGTTACACATGACCATGAGTACAGGTAACATCTCAGTGAATCTGATGTTACACATGACCATGAGTACAGGTAACATCTCAGTGAATCTGATGTTACACATGACCATGAGTACAGGTAACATCTCAGTGAATCTGATGTTACACATGACCATGAGTACAGGTAACATCTCAGTGAATCTGATGTTACACATGACCATGAGTACAGGTAACATCTCAGTGAATCTGATGTTACATATGACCATGAATACAGGTAACATCTCAGTGAATCTGATGTTACACATGACCATGAGTACAGGTAACATCTCAGTGAATCTGATGTTACATATGACCTTGAGTACAGGTAACATCTCAGTGAATCTGATGTTACATATGACCTTGAGTACAGGTAACATCTCAGTGAATCTGATGTTACATATGACCTTGAGTACAGGTAACATCTCAGTGAATCTGATGTTACATATGACCTCGAGTACAGGTAACATCTCAGTGAATCTGATGTTACATTTCCTTGCCTTCAATTATGCAAAAATCATCTAAATCATCAAAATCAATCTATCAAATCATCAAAATTAACGAAGGATTCTTCTCTTATGTTGGCGAGGCAGTGTTTTATGAATTAGTGTCACCTTTAGAAGGTGACACGACACTTCTGCAAACAGGTCTACCTGGGCCCACTGTGGGCGAAATGTAAGCAATAAGAGATCGCATTATGCTACACAGTTTTCCCATCTTGTCTATTTTTATACCATCTGTTTCCATCTGTATGTACACTCAGAGATACACACCTCGGTATATATACACATACGGTTTGGTGTATACATATACTTGCCGTCAAGTGTGTATATATACTGATACCTCGGCGTATATACTCATTTTGATATACTTGCCCTCAGGTGTGGCCACTGACGACAATTGTATTGGAAACTTTAGCCTAGTGCTTTTGGCTCTTCAAGTGGCCTGTCAGGATTCTTTGCCGGCAACTAATTGATTCACCATAATTGGCCAGTCAGGTCACGTCCACAGCACACGACGTACGTACATTATCCCAGCTAGTTAATTAGATTTAAATAGCATATCGGCTTGCACATGGCCAAGTAAGACTACGATTGCAACTGTGTATTAATAATTTTTTTTCTGGGTTGGACTCTAGTGTATACACAGAGATACAGATCTCATTGTGCCACTGGAGTTACTTTCCCTGTAAAAAAAGCCTAGCATATAGATTTTCTCTGAAGTCTGTCGACTGCAGTTGAGTTACATATGCAATCGGTAACTTTAAGTAAGTTACTAAGACTGCACATCACCTGTACACTTAATATTCGTGAATTTGTTATGGGGGTTGAACTTGGTGTATAAGTTGATACGTATACAGCTGGGTGTATATGTAATGTGTTGCTGTCTCTCGTGTTAAAAGCTTAGTGGGTGCGGCTTTTCCTAGTATTGTGGTCTGGTTAAGGAGGTCTGGGGTTGCGTGCGAGCTTGCAAGAAGCGAACCCTTGAGTTAAGGGATACTTGCCCTGTTTGGTTGACATGATCTGTCACCTGGAAACCCACACCAGCACCTTTGCATGTTAACGATAGTCTTAAGAACTCAAATAATGAAAGGTTTTAGATAGCCTAAATTGCCACGCCTGTTTTGGGAACTTGTTCCACTTAAGTTATAAGGAATACAAGCCTTTCAGGAAGACTTACCCTTGGCATTCTGGGTATCTTTCCTTAGCTAATGTGGTTTAAAGATACCCTCGAGCATAAATTTAATTTTCTGACACGTTCAACCGAATCTCCCGTTTTTATTTCTTGCGACAAGTTTGCTGTCAGGGATTTTAGTGTAGAATCCCGTTCTAACAAAGGATTTCGTGAAGATTTTTTGTTGCAAGTTTAGAGGGCGAGAGTTACGTAATGGGGATTCTGCAGGCACAGCTCTATACACGTTTTAAATCATGGTATATTAAACTGCCTCAGTGTATATACTGGGTTTAATTCTGAACTGTTAGGTATTAAAGTTTATATTTTTTACTAGAAATCACCAGGCTGTTATAACCCTTCCATTATTGAACCTCACCTGAAACCCAGGGACTATTATGATCTGCAAGACTGATGACAGAAGTCTTTAAAACCCAGGCAGTATTATGATCTGTGAGACACTGGATTACAGTACAGGCTTGAGTGCACAACATTTCACCACAAATCGTCTATAAAGTACATACTGTATGCTTAATTGTGGCGAATAATTGTACAGTAAGAACTCTGGCATCAGTGTTTACCAGAGTCGCAGCTCCGCCAGTCTTCTGGAGTGGCGGATCACAAACGTAAGCAGAAACTCATGAAAGGTCATTATTTGTACATTTCTCTTTAGACTTTAACCTGTACGTGATGACTTATTGATCTGATACTACCGGGAAGGGACTCTGAGGATCTGATTCTGTTTGTAGTTGATGAGAGAAGTAACAACCCCTCACCCAAGCCCTGTAGATTGTGTCTTAATTATTTCCAGAATTATCTTCAGGCTTGCCTTCACCGTGCACGAGTGCTGGGTGTGTCGTGCACGAGTGCTGGGTGTGTCGTGCACGACCTGTTGTAAATTTAGCTTGGTAGGACGTACCTGCCTGTACAGGCACGCCACTACACTTGGTACTAGCCCGGGCACGTACGTACCCACTCCTTGATTATATAATCTTATGCAGTAATCGCGAACAAGCGATACAAAATGAAACCACAGGGGGAGTTGAATGATAGCTCTAGGCCTTTCGTGTTGCAGTCAACACGTCATCAGGAGCTTGCAGTGTTGCAGAGAGTAGGAAGTCCAAGAGGACTCGTTTAGAGGGAATGTTTTTGCTCCCCTGAACTAATCCGCTTGGACTTCCTACTAATTTCTGCAATGTTGCAAGCTCCTGATGATACCGATTGTAGCACGAAAGGCCTAGAGCCGTCATACAAGCTCCAGTTCCTTCAATCAAGAGCCTTACAGTGTGAAGACTTATTGAAGACGAGGCTACTCCAGCGATGTACTTAAGTGTGACTTTGTAAATGGTCCAAGTCGAACCGAAACGTCGTGGCAATCTCATTTCTCCTATGTTGTGTACTGGTAATGGGTTGTTTATATAAATTATTATAGTGGCCAGTTTAAACCAACTGTCTTGATACGTCTTGGATGATGCTGATGGCTGGTGTTAGAGGGGGACCCCACTATGTTGACCAGTTTCCCCCCCCCCCTCACGAGGGAGCAGGAAGGCAGGCAAGCTAGTAGGGAAACAGGCAAGCTAGCAGGAAGGCAGGCAAGCTAGCAGGAAGGCAGGCAAGCTAGCAGGAAGGCAGGCAAGCTAGCAGGAAGGCAGGCAAGCTAGCAGGAAGGCAGGCAAGCTAGCAGGAAGACAGGCAAGCTAGCAGAAACAGGCAAGCTAGCAGGAAGACAGGCAAGCTAGCAGGAAGACAAGTGTTACGGTTCGAATCTTAATCTTCAGCCAGGTTAGTGCACTCCGTAACAATACACTTCAGAGAACGAGAAAATACTCCCAAACTTAGAAATGTAAGGCACAAATAATAGTTACTCAGTCTTTTCTAGTTAATTTTTATTTAAAAGCTTAAATACTTTAGATATTCATAAATATCTATTAAATATCACTTCGTCAGAAACTTATTCACATAAGAAACACAAATAGAATGTACATCAAACTCCTCCTGGAGACTGTTAATACTGCTTCCTCAATGACATTACTGGTACGCGAGTACAAACATTGAGAATGGACACCTTCACTGAGTAACTCCCTGGCATAAGGAATATAGCACTTAAAGTTCTGAACTTGACACAGGTCGTCACATCGTAAACTGAAGGTAACGATATATAACTGTCCGCAGACTTCGCTTCAGAATAAACCTCAAGCTGGTTCAGGAGTTTCTACAACACAATTCTCTATCCAAGTGAGAATCAGTTCGAGTACTGGAGAGGTAACTCAGTCAATGCTCACTGAGTCGGCAGAGAGAGCGAACTGAATGAACACAGTTAATCCCTACATGACATCAACTAGCCAAAGGGAAGAGGGAATAGTAGGCTAAACTACCGTCCAAGGACGTACCTTGTTTCAGCTCTTAGCCAGCTGTTACCTACCTACCTAACACATTACTCAAAATACATAAATATATATATACACATCGTTCCTAAATCAGATAATATTATAAACTAGTGGAATCTTTAATTTAGCTAATATTAAAGAAACCCCGAGTATAATATTAAGTGGATAATACGTATAAATTAATCTCATTAGCTAAGAACTATAGACCAATAGCTCTGACGTCCCACATCATAAAAATCTTTGAAAGAGTGCTAAGAAGCAGGACTGCAAATCACCTGGATTCCCAAAATCTGCACAATCCAGGGCAACATGGGTTCAGGGCAGGTCGCTCCTGCCTCTCACAACTACTGGATCACTATGACATGGCCTTGGATGCACTGGAAGAAAATCAGAATGCAGATGTAATATACACAGACTTTGCAAAAGCATTTGACAAATGCGATCATGGCGTAATAGCCCATAAAATACGTGCTAAAGGAATAACTGGGAAAGTGGGGAGATGGATCTTCAACTTCCTAACAAATCGAACACAAAGAGTAGTGGTCAATAGAGTTAAATCGGAGGCTGCCATAGTGAAGAGCTCTGTTCCACAAGGCACAGTACTCGCCCCCATCTTATTCCTTATCCTCATATCAGACATAAACAGAGATATACACCACAGCACCGTATCATCCTTTGCGGATGATACTAGGATCTGCATGAGGCTGTCATCTGCTGAGGACGCGGTTAACCTCCAAGAAGATATAAACAAAGTTTTCCAGTGGGCAACGGTAAACAATATGATGTTCAATGAGGACAAATTCCAAGTACTCCGTTATGGAAAACTGGAGGAGATAATAACTAGAACAGAGTATACTACTGACTCCGGCCATACAATAGAGCGGAAAAATAATGTAAGGGACCTGGGAGTAGTAATGTCTGAGGATCTCACTTTCAAGGATCACAACAGTGCCACGATCGCACGTGCAAAGAAAATGATAGGATGGATAATGAGAACTTTCAAAACGAGAGATGCCAAGCCCATGATGATCCTTTTCAAATCACTTGTTCTCTCTAGGCTGGAATACTGCTGTACATTAACATCTCCATACAAAGCAGGTGAAATCGCAGATCTAGAGAGTGTACAGAGATCCTTTACTGCACGTATAAGTTCTGTCAAGCACCTTAACTACTGGGAACGCTTGGAAGCACTTGACTTGTACTCGTTGGAACGCAGGAGGGAGAGATATATCATAATCTACACTTGGAAAATCTTGGAAGGAATGGTCCCAAATCTGCACACAGAAATCACTCCCTACGAAAGTAAAAGACTGGGCAGGCGATGCAAAATGCCGCCAATAAAAAGTAGGGCGCCATTGGTACACTAAGGGAAAACACCATAAGTGTCCGGGGCCCAAAACTGTTCAACAGCCTCCCATCAAGCATTAGGGGAATTGCCAATAAACCCCTGGCTGCCTTCAAGAGAGAGCTGGACAGATACCTAAAGTCAGTGCCGGATCAGCCGGGCTGTGGCTCGTACGTTGGACTGCGTGCGGCCAGCAGTAACAGCCTAGTTGATCAGGCCCTGATCCATCGGGAGGCCTGGTCATGGACCGGGCCGCGGGGGCGTTGATCCCCGGAATAACCTCCAGGTAACCTCCAGGTATGACCTTGGTCATAACAACAGGCAAACAAACAGGAAGGCAGGCAAGCCAGCAGGAAGGCAGGCAAGCCAGCAGGAAGGCAAGCAAGCCAGCAGGAAGGCAGGCAAGCCAGCAGGAAGGCAAGCAAGCCAGCAGGAAGGCAGGCAAGCCAGCAGGAAGGCAAGCAAGCCAGCAGGAAGGCAGGCAAGCCAGCAGGAAGGTAAGCAAGCCAGCAGGAAGGCAGGCAAGCCAGCAGGAAGGCAAGCAAGCCAGCAGGAAGGCAAGCAAGCCAGCAGGAAGGCAAACAAGCCAGCAGGAAGGCAGGCAAGCCAGCAGGAAGGCAAGCAAGCCAGCAGGAAGGCAAGCAAGCCAGCAGGAAGGCAGGCAAGCCAGCAGGAAGGCAGGCAAACAAACAGGAAGGCAAGCAAGCCAGCAGGAAGGCAGGCAAGCCAGCAGGAAGGCAAGCAAGCCAGCAGGAAGGCAGGCAAGCCAGCAGGAAGGCAAGCAAGCCAGCAGGAAGGCAAGCAAGCCAGCAGGAAGGCAAGCAAGCCAGCAGGAAGGCAAGCAAGGCAGCAGGAAGGCAAGCAAGGCAGCAGGAAGGCAGGGCAACAAACAGGAAGGCAAGCCAGCAGGAAGGTAGGCAACAAACAGGAAGGCAAGCCA
>NC_069429.1:0-35000 GCF_026875155.1 Cherax quadricarinatus | reverse complement strand
TTGCAGGGGTCGAGTCACAGCTCCTGGCCCCGCCTCTTCGCTGATTGCTACTAGGTCCTCTCTCTCCCTGCCCCATGAGCTCTATCATACCTCGCCTTAAAACTATGTATGGTTCCTGCCTCCACCACATCACTTTCTAGGCTATTCCATGGCCTGACTACTCTATGACTGAAGAAATACTTCCTAACATCCCTTTGATTCATCTGATCTTCAACTTCCAATTGTGACCTCTTGTGTCTGTGTCCCATCTCTGGAACATCCCGTCTTTGTCCACCTCGTCTATTCCGTGCAGTATTTTATATGTCGTTTTTCATGTCTCCCCTGACCCTCCTGGCCTCCAGTGTCGTCAGGCCGATTTCCCTCAACCTTTCTTCATAGGACAATCCCGTAGCTCTGGGACTAGTCTTGTTGCAAACCTTTGCACTTTCTCTAATTTTTTGGGACGTGCTTGACTAGGTGTGGATTCCAAACTGGTGCCTGCATACTCCAGTATGGGCCTGACGTAGATGGTGTACAGAGTTTTAAAAACGAATCCTTACTGAGGTATCGGAACGCTATCCGTAGGTTTGCCAGGCGCCCGTATGCTGCAGCAGTTATCTGATTGATGTGCGCCTCAGGAGATATGCTCGGTGTTATACTCACCCCCAGATCTTTTTCCTTTAGTGAGGTTTTGCAGTCTTTGGCCATCTAAACTATATTGTGTCTGCGGTCTTCTTTGCCCTTCCCCAATCTTCATGACTTTGCATTTGGCAGGGTTAAATTCTAGGAGCCAGTTGCTGGACCAGGCTTGTAGCCTGTCCAGATCTCTTTGTAGTCCTGCCTGATCCTGTGTGTGTGTGTGTGTGTGTGTGTGTGTGTGTGTGTGTGTGTGTGTGTGATCTAATTAATGTCTACTTATATAACTCATTACGAGTGTGACCAGATATAAATATATAAATAATCTATTACCACTGTAACTTATTCTGCTATCAAACCTTTGTGGTACAGTCCCTGGAGCTATTATGTACCTCTGTAATGTTGTGGTACAGTCCCTGGAGCTATTATGTACCTCTGTAATGTTTTTGGTACAGTCCCTGGAGCTATTATGTACCTCTGTAATGTTGTGGTACAGTCCCTGGAGCCATTATGTACCTTTGTAATATTGTGGTACAGTACCTGGAGCTATTATGTACCTCTGTAATGTTGAGGTACAGTCCCTGGAGCTATTATGTACCTCTGTAATGTTGTGGTACAGTCCCTGGAGCTATTATGTACCTTTGTAATGTTGTGGTACAGTCCCTGGAGCTATTATGTACCTCTGTAATGTTGAGGTACAGTCCCTGGAGCTATTATGTACCTCTGTAATGTTGTGGTACAGTCCCTGGAGCTATTATGTACCTTTGTAATGTTGTGGTACAGTCCCTGGAGCTATTATGTACCTCTGTAATGTTGAGGTACAGTACCTGGAGCCATTATGTACCTCTGTAATGTTGAGGTACAGTCTCTGGAGCCATTATGTACCTCTGTAATGTTGAGGTACAGTCCCTGGACAAATTATGTACCTCTGTAATGCTGAGGTACAGTCTCTGGAGCCATTATGTACCTCTGTAATGTTGAGGTACAGTCCCTGGACCCATTATGTACCTCTGTAATGTTGAGGTACAGTCCCTGGAGCCATTATGTACCTCTGTAATGTTGAGGTACAGTCTCTCCAGCCATTATGTACCTCTGTAATGCTGAGGTACAGTCCCTGGAGCCATTATGTACCTCTGTAATATTGAGGTACAGTCCCTGGACCCATTATGTACCTCTGCAATGTTGAGGTACAGTCCCTGGACCCATTATGTACCTCTGTAATGCTGAGGTACAGTCTCTGGAGCCATTATGTACCTCTGTAATGTTGAGGTACAGCCCCTGGAGCCATTATGTACCTATGTAATGTTGAGGTACTGTCCCTGGACTCATTATGTACCTCTGTAATGTTGAGGTACAGTCCCTGGACCCATTATGTACCTCTGTAATGTTGAGGTACAGTCTCTGGAGCCATTATGCACCTCTGTAATGTTGAGATACAGTCCCTGGAGCCATTATGTACCTCTGTAATGTTAAGGTACAGTCCCTGGAGCCATTATGTACCTCTGTAATGTTGAGGTACAGTCCCTGGAGCCATTATGTACCTCTGTAATGTTGAGGTACAGTCCCTGGACCCATTATGTACCTCTGTAATATTGAGGTACAGTCCCTGGAGCCATTATGTACCTCTGTAATGTTGAGGTACAGTCCCTGGAGCCATTATGTGCCTCTGTAATGTTGAGGTACAGTCCCTGGAGCCATTATGTACCTCTGTAATGTTGAGGTACAGTCCCTGGAGCCATTATGTACCTCTGTAATGTTGAGGTACAGTCTCTGGAGCCATTATGTACCTCTGTAATGTTGAGGTACAGTCCCTGGAGCCATTATGTACCTCTGTAATGTTGAGGTACAGTCCTGGAGCCATTATGTACCTCTGTAATGTTGAGGTACAGTCCCTGGAGCCATTATGTGCCTCTGTAATGTTGAGGTACAGTCTCTGGAGCCATTATGTACCTCTGTAATGTTGAGGTACAGTCCCTGGAGCCATTATGTACCTCTGTAATGTTGAGGTACAGTCCCTGGAGCCATTATGTACCTCCGTGATGTTGAGGTACAGTCCCTGGAGCCATTATGTACCTCCGTAATGTTGAGGTACAGTCCCTGGACCCATTATGTACCTCTGTAATGTTGAGGTACAGTCTCTGGCTCTTCCACTTCCTGACAACTCTGTGACTAAAAAAATACTTCCTAACATCCCTTTGACTCATAGGGGTCTTCAACTTCTAACTGTAACCGGTTGTTTCTGTGTGTGTGTGTGTGTGTGTGTGTGTGTGTGTGTGTGTGTGTGTGTGTGTGTGTGTGGTCGCGCGCGTTAAGTGGCCTTTCACTCTTTAAAATTCCGTTCCACGCAAAATGCCTCTTCCTATCCCTTCCAGTCTGTCTTCCTCTCCGTCTTCCTCTTCCCTTCCCACTGCCTCTCCTCCTCCTCTCCTCCTACCTTTCCCTCCCCCCTCCCCACACTCCATATTGTGGTGGTAGTGGAGTGTGCGGCGACCCAGGGCTAGGGTCAAGGTGAACACTGGCCGCAGGTAGGGGGCGGCTGCGGCAGGAGGAACCAGAGGTGGATTGCAGGTGGGTGCGGCTGCGGCAGGAGAACACAGGCTGGAGAGCAGCAGGTGCCAGAGGCTTTTATGTCGCAAGAATTTATTTCACCCCTCCCGTGTATGTGTGTACTCACCTAGTTGTGGTTGCAGAGGTCGAGTCACAGCTCCTGGCCCCGCCTCTTCACTGGTCGCTACTAGGTCACGCTTCCTGCTCCATGAACTTTATCATACCTCTTCTTACACCTTTGTATGGATCCTGCCTCCACTACATCACTTTCCAGACTATTCCACTTCCTGACAACTCTATGACTGAAGAAATACTTCCTAACATCCCTGTGGTTCATCTGAGTCTTCAGCTTCCGACTGTGACCCCTTGTTGCTGTGTCCCATCTCTGGAACAATGTGTGTGTGTGTGTGTGTGTGTGTGTGTGTGTGTGTGTGTGTGTGGTGTGTTGTGTGTGTGTGTGTGTGTTGTGTGTTTGTGTGTGTGTGTGTTTGTGTGTGTGTGTACTCACCTAGTTGAGGTTGCGGGGGACGAGTCCGAGCTCCTGGCCCCGCCTCTTCACTGATCGCTACTAGGTCACTCTCCCTCTTCTGTGTGTGTGTGTGTACTCACCTAGTTGAGGTTGCGGGGGTCGAGTCCGAGCTCCTGGCCCCGCCTCTTCACTGATCGCTTACTAGGTCACTCCCCCTCTTCTGTGTGTGTGTGTTTTACTCCCCTAGTTGAGGTTGCGGGGGTCGAGTCCGAGCTCCTGGCCCCGCCTCTTCACTGATCGCTACTAGGTCACTCTCCCTGAGCCGTGAGCTTTATCATACCTCTGCTTAAAGCTATGTATGGATCCTGCCTCCACTACATCGCTTCCCAAACTATTCCACTTACTGACTACTCTGTGGCTGAAGAAATACTTCCTAACATCCCTGTGATTCATCTGTGTCTTCAGCTTCCAACTGTGTCCCTTGTTACTGTGTCCAATCTCTGGAACATCCTGTCTTTGTCCACCTTGTCAAATTCCTCTCAGTATTTTGTATGTCGTTATCATGTCCCCCTATCTCTCCTGTCCTCCAGTGTCGTCAGGTTGATTTCCCTTAACCTCTCCTCGTAGGACATACCTCTTAGCTCTGGGACTAGTCTTGTTGCAAACCTTGGCACTTTCTCTATTTTCTTCACGTGCTTGGCTAGGTGTGGGTTCCAAACTGGTGCCGCATACTCCAATATGGGCCTAACGTACACGGTGTACAGGGTCCTGAATGATTCCTTATTAAGATGTCGGAATGCTGTTCTGAGGTTTGCTAGGCGCCCATATGCTGCAGCAGTTATTTGGTTGATGTGCGCTTCAGGAGATGTGCCTGGTGTTATACTCACCCCAAGATCTTTTTCCTTGAGTGAGGTTTGTAGTCTCTGACCCCCTAGACTGTACTCCGTCTGCGGCCTTCTTTGCCCTTCCCCAATCTTCATGACTTTGCACTTGGTGGGATTGAACTCCAGGAGCCAATTGCTGGACCAGGTCTGCAGCCTGTCCAGATCCCTTTGTAGTTCTGCCTGGTCTTCGATCGAGTGTATGTGTGTGTGTAAGTGGAGTATCCCTCAGGATAGGTACTGGCAAATTAAGTACCGTTATCGTTAATGCTGGAGTGTAAGTGTTAAGCACGTGTATTTAGGTACAGGTACACATAAGTACAAAATTATTATACCTAATAACATATGTGTAAAATACCTAAGACAAATATAATTTCCCAACAAATAGAACACACAGAGTAATAATGAACAGTAAAGTCTGAGGCGGCTTATGTGTAAAGTTGTGTTCCACAGGGCACAGTACTCGCTCCCATCCTGTTCCTGATCCTCGTGTTTGACACAGAGGTGTAAGCCACGGTACTGTGTCTTCCTTTGCTGACGATACCCCAAAAGAAAGGCAGACGAAGTGGCGCATTTCCAATGGTGTCTTTGTAGTATCTTATTATTTAAAGCCTAGCTGAAAAGAACAAAAGCCACAATACCGTGACTGGGACAATACACAGTTAACCCGCACATAAGGGAGAGGAGCTAATCTCGACGTTTCGGTCCCACTTGTACCTTTTACAAAGTCACACTGTGACTTGTACCATTTACAAAGTCACACTGTGACTTGTACCATTTACAAAATCACACTGTGACTTGTACCATTTACAAAGTCACACTGTGACTTGTACCATTTACAAAGTCACACTGTGACTTGTACCATTTACAAAGTCACACTGTGACTTGTACCATTTACAAAGTCACACTGTGACTTGTACCATTTACAAAGTCACACTGTGACTTGTACCATTTACAAAGTCACACTGTGACTTGTACCATTTACAAAGTCACACTGTGACTTGTACCATTTACAAAGTCACACTGTGACTTGTACCTTTTACAAAGTCACACTGTGACTTGTACCATTTACAAAGTCACACTGTGACTTGTACCATTTACAAAGTCACACTGTGACTTGTACCATTTACAAAGTCACACTGTGACTTGTACCATTTACAAAGTCACACTGTGACTTGTACCATTTACAAAGTCACACTGTGACTTGTACCATTTACAAAGTCACACTGTGACTTGTACCATTTACAGTCACACTGTGACTTGTACCATTTACAAAGTCAAACTGTGACTTGTACCATTTACAAAGTCACACTGTGACTTGTACCATTTACAAAGTCACACTGTGACTTGTACCTTTTACAAAGTCACACTGTGACTTGTACCATTTACAAAGTCACACTGTGACTTGTACCATTTACAAAGTCACACTGTGACTTGTACCATTTACAAAGTCACACTGTGACTTGTACCTTTTACAAAGTCACATTGCAACTTTGTAAATGGTCAAAGTCAAACCAAAACGTCGTCATAAGCTCGTCTCTCCCATGTACAGGTTATTTAAGTAAGGCCTAGCTGTAAGACACATTGTATAGGCTTTACTCCTTGGGAGTGTAGGTCACCTTAGTGGTGTTTGTTGTGTGTGTGACTCTCTCTTTGCTGGTGTTTGTCTTGGTGTCAAGTGAAGGGGCTACATTCACACGGTAATCATTCCATCGAGACGTATTAGCAATGTTTGGCTATGGGGAAACGTAGGTGTGTGTTGGGAGAAGGGAACTGTGAGGGCGAGTGTGTTGTAGCAACTCCCACACACACGACTAGTGCTGTGATGTAAATAGTTTATAAACCCGACAAGTTGATGTCCAATACAAAGCAGGTAGAGGTAATCAGTCCCCCAGCCTGCCTCGAGTTGGTACGTTCAGTCCATCAATCTTCTCATAGGATTCAATTCAAAGTTTATTCTCTATAAGGATTACAATGCTGAGTTTACAGAATTTGGTTATTGTGTGGTTTACATGTAGTAAAATAATAATTACAGAGTGTACCACTAGAACACCTAGCATGGCTAGGTATTACAGAGTGTACCACTAGAACACCTAGCATGGCTAGGCATTACAGAGTGTACCACTAGAACACCTAGCATGGCTAGGCATTACAGAGTGTACCACTAGAACACCTAGAATGGCTAGGTATTACAGAGTGTACCACTAGAACACCTAGCATGGCTAGGCATTACAGAGTGTACCACTAGAACGCCTAGCATGGCTAGGCATTACAGAGTGTACCACTAGAACACCTAGCATGGCTAGGCATTACAGAGTGTACCACTAGAACACCTAGCATGGCTAGGTATTACAGAGTGTACCACTAGAACACCTAGCATGGCTAGGCATTACAGAGTGTACCACTAGAACACCTAGCATGGCTAGGCATTACAGAGTGTACCACTAGAACACCTAGCATGGCTAGGCATTTCGGGCAGACTTAGTTTAATTCTTAATTTTAAAATATTACAAATTATGAGGTAAGTTGGTATTATGGCTAAGTGACTAATACTAGTTTGTGAGTTTAGTAATGTGAATGCTTTTGTTTTGGCACAGTACATAGTTTCAGTATTGGAGTATCACAGGATTCATTATTTTAAGACTGAGATTAATATTTCTGTTTATGGTCAAATGATTGAGCGAGTGTAAGTGTGAACCACCAGGTGGTATTCGTGTAGTTAGTTGACGGGGTGTATCAGGGAGATAAGATGTTTTCTAATGGTAGTTTTGAAGGTGATGAATGTGTCTGCAGTTCTAGAGTTCTCAGGTAGGGTATTCCAGATTTTAGGGCCTTTGACATACACTGAATTTTTGTAAAGGTTTAGTCGGACACGGGGAATGTCGTGGAGATGTTTGTGTCTGGTGTTATGCCTGTGGGTTCTGTCACAACTATCAAGAAAACGTTTTAGGTCAAGGTTGATATTAGAGTTTAAGGCCCTGTAGATATAGATTGCACAGTAGTAAGTGTGGATGTACTGAACAGGGAGTAAGTTTAGATCTATGAAGAGTGGGGGGGGGGGGGGGGGTGTTGCCAGGGATGGGATTTAGTGATGATTCTTACTGTAGCTTATGTAAGTGCTAGAGGACTGATTACTTCAAACCCCTCCTCATCTTCCACCCTTCTTCTGTTTTGAACCGAAGAATCCACTAGCTAGCGAATGGTTCCACAATAAAGATTCCTAAGTGTTGCACAAGTTAATCTTCCACACAAGTGTTGGTTGACAAGACTCCAGATGCGACCGACTTCCTCGTCTCATCATAAGCTACTGACGTTGAAATTACAGTGCTCAAGCCTAGCGGGAATTAGTCTTATTTTGTAAAGCTGCCAGTTTGCTACCACAACTTCATCTGGCTCGTTTAGTGGAGAAATAAACACGAAGTATAATGCCATCGTTTATTGACTGCATTTCGCCCACACCGTGGGCTTTATCAGGTC
This sequence comes from Cherax quadricarinatus, assembly GCF_026875155.1. Taxonomy (NCBI): domain Eukaryota; kingdom Metazoa; phylum Arthropoda; class Malacostraca; order Decapoda; family Parastacidae; genus Cherax; species Cherax quadricarinatus. Next base: position 27,011 of record NC_069429.1, on the reverse strand, counting down.
ATAGACTTTATCCAAGTAAATTTGTTTGTAACTTGATAAAACCCACTGTGTGGGCGAAATATAGTTAATAAATGATCGCATTATGCTGTATCTGTGTCTGTTATACCATCGTGTCGGTATTTTATACTGTCTCTAGCTCGTTTATGAAAGAAATACTTCCCATAATCTAACCTAGACTACAGCACTGTATCCTCCTTAACTGGTAGCCAGTTTCCCTGGGCCTGTATGTATCATCTTTTGCAGACGATACTGGGATCAGCATGAGAGTGTCCTCCATTGAGGACTGTTAATCTCCAAGAAGATATAAACCAAGTTTTACAATGGGCAACAGAATAATGTGATGTTCAGTGAAGACAAATTCCAACTACTCCTTTATGGAAAACTGGAGGAAATAATAACTAGAACTGAGTATACTACAAACTCTGATCACACAATAGAGAGGAAGAGTAATGTGAAGGACCTGGGAGTGGTAATGTCCGAAGACCTCACCTTCAAGGATCACAACACTGCCACTATCACATCTGCGAGGAAACTGATAGGATGGATAATGAGAACATTCAAGACAAGAGATGCTGTGCCAATGATGATCCTTTTTAAATCATTCTTTCTAGGCTGGAATATTGCTGTACATTAACATCCCCATTCAAGGCAGGTGAAATTGCAGAGCTAGAGAATATACAGAGAACCTTTACTGCACGTATAAGCTCCATCAAACACCTAAACTACTGGGAACACCTGGAAGCACTTGACTTGTACTCATTGGAGCGCAGACGAGACAGATACATCATAATCTGCACCTGGAAAATCTTGGAGGGACTGGTCCCTAATCTGCACACAGAAATCACTCCCTACGAAAGCAGAAGACTGGGTAGGCGATGCAACATACACCCAATGAAAAATAGGGGTGCCACTGGTACACTAAGAGAAAACACAGTAAGTGTCCGGGGCCTAAGACTTCAATAGCCTCCCACCAGCCATAAGGAGAATTACCAGTAAACCCCTGGTTGTCTTCAAGAGGGAGCAGGACAGATACCTAAAGCCAGTGCCGGATCAACCGGGCTGTGGTTGGTACGTTGGACTACGTGCAGCCAACAGTAACAGTCTAGTTGATCAGGCCCTGATCCACCGGTAGGCCTGGTCGTGGACTGGGCCACGGGGGCGTTGATCTCTGGGGTACCCTCCAAGTAGACTCCAGGAAGGTAGCAGGTCCCTGTAGCCTCATCAGACTCCAGGAAGGTAGCAGGTCCCTGTAGCCTCATCAGACTCCAGGAAGGTAGCAGGTCCCTGTAGCCTCATCAGACTCAGGAAGGTAACAGGTCCTGTAGCCTCATCAGACTCCAGGAAGTTAGCAGGTCCCTGTAGCCTCATCAGACTCCAGGAAGGTAGCAGGTCCCTGTAGCCTCATCAGACTCCAGAAGGTAGCAGGTCCCTGTAGCCTCATCAGACTCCAGGAAGGTAGCAGGTCCCTGTAGCCTCATCAGACTCCAGGAAGGTAACAGGTCCCTGTAGCCTCATCAGACTCCAGGAAGGTAGCAGGTCCCTGTAGCCTCATCAGACTCCAGGAAGGTAGCAGGTCCCTGTAGCCTCATCAGACTCCAGGAAGGTAGCAGGTCCCTGTAGCCTCATCAGACTTCAGGAAGGTAGCAGGTCCCTGTAGCCTCATCAGACTCAGGAAGGTTGCAGGTCCCTGTAGCCTCATCAGACTCCAGGAAGGTAGCAGGTCCCTGTAGCCTCATCAGACTCCAGGAAGGTAGCAGGTCCTGTAGCCTCAATCAGACTCCAGGAAGGTAGCAGGTCTCTGTAGCCTCATCAGACTCCAGGAAGGTAGCAGGTCCCTGTAGCCTCATCAGACTCCAGGAAGGTAGCAGGTCCCTGTAGCCTCATCAGACTCCAGGAAGGTAGCAGGTCCCTGTAGCCTCATCAGGACTCCAGGAAGGTAGCAGGTCCCTGTAGCCTCATCAGACTCCAGGAAGGTAACAGGTCCCTGTAGCCTCATCTGACTAGTTTCTTCCCGTGTTTTCTGGATTCTGTTCTCTCTCTCTCTCTTAAACAGGCTTTGTGTTTTATGCCTTACCACTTTGTTAGGTTTGTATACGTATGGAATATGTATACCGTGAGCTCTCTCATCTAGGATTGTCAGGAGTAGTTGGTTAGGTTAGGTTTGTCGGGAAACAGGACAAGTGTTTCCTGACGCGGGTCTTAGTCATATGATGACCCACAGCTGGAGCTTTTGGTGATTTGACCGAGGCCTTTCACTGGCTTACCCCTCCACCACTTAAAAAATTATGGTTATAATTATAACTAGCAATCCTTAGTGTTAGTCTCCGCTAATAGCAGCGGAGATAACAGACACACATGCAGTGTAATGCGATCACATTGCATTTGTGTTGCGATTTCCATCGTGTCTAATTTTACAGCATTTCTATGCAACAGTAAAGTTATTAGACACTAGTTCTCTGATGAATAACATGAAACACTTCGATATCCTCATTGGTGAAACGTTTCGCCTGCGTAGCAGACTTCTTCAGGCCAGTACAAGAGACAGTAAAGGGAGTAATATTAATTTAACGAAAGCCTACTGCTCAGGCGGAACGTTCAAGTCATTTAGACGCCCAAGTGATACACATGTCTGGTTCATCAGCTTATTTAGTGATGTCATAGCAGCATCTCACAGCACACCGTCTGATGCTGCATCTCAGCCTCTGCCAGCCACACCACTACACTGGTTATCACAACAAGGACCCGTGTGGGGTGATCGTTGCCTGGTTAATATACAGTAACGTGTGGTGTGGGTGATCAGGCAGGTGGGGTATGTATATGAATGGTATATAATACCCAGAAGCTGAAGCATCAGACACATGTGTAACATCTGGGTATCTTTATTTGTAGACGTTTCGCCCTCCAGTGGCTTTATCAATAATGTGAAGAAAGTAGAAAGATGAGGTACTCTTAAGACTACGGGGCTTACCAACTCCAAGACTGAGGGACTGATTACCTCATCAGCGGCATGTAGTTCAACATTCCTCACATTATATCCTTGTATTGATAAAGCTAATGCATGGCGAAACGTCTACAAATAGATACCCCAGATGTTGCACAGGTGAGGTATGAATCACGGGGTGGAGTTCACTACGTTAACCAGTCCGTCGCACCACTGCTCTGCCCCCACCCACACTTTCCTGTACCATGTGGATAAAGGTTCAAAGAACCGATAAGATAATGAATACTTGGGTATCTTTATTGTGGAAATGTTTCGCCACACAGTGGCTTCATCAGTCCAGCACAAAGAATGGTGAAGATATGGAGTTTGAGGAATCAGTCCGTCAGTGTTGACACCGGACACATCGGCTCCAGGTTGAGGGACTGATTACCCCCTTCTGATCTACACCATTCCTCTATGTATGGGCTGAGGAAGCTACTGTGTGGCGAAGCGTTTACACAATAAAGACATCGAGGTGTTGCACTTGTGTCTGATTCATCCTATGCCATGTATCAGTAATGGCAGAGTCTTGTATAGTAGTGAGTTTCAGTAGTGATGCTGCTAGCCGTCATCTCTGGCTGTCGTGATGGCGCCAGGTAGGGCAGAGATTACTGTTAGGAGACCTGAACCTTCATTTTAAGTTAGGTTAAGTTAGGTACGTTTTGTCAGGAAATAGGGCAAGTGTTTGCTGACGCGGGTCTTAGTCATATGATGACCCACAGCTGGAGCTTTTGGTCATCTGACCGAGGCCTTCCACTGGCTTACCACTCCACCATTAAATTAACCATCTGTACACCGTAAGACACTATAACAACCCATATAGTCGACACACCAGTGGCATTATCCACTCTTTCTGTGTGTTTCAGTATACAGTATACAACCACAGTATCCCTATCTATCAGCCTGAAGGCGGTAAACCAGAAAACGATGTTCGGTGTACCTCTCCCTCGCACTGAGGCCCTCATCAGCAGATCGAAAAAATGTTTGCAACTGTGTGTGTGTACTCACCTAGTTGTACTCACCTAGTTGTACTCACCTAGTTGAGGTTGCAGGGGTCGAGTCCAAGCTCCTGGCTCCGCCTCTTCAGTGGTCGCTACTAGATCACTCTCCCTGAACCGTGAGCTTTATCATACCTCTGCTTAAAGCTATGTACGGATTCTGCCTCCACTACATCGCTTCCTAAACTATTCCACTTCCTGACTACTCTGTGGCTGAAGAAATACTTCCTAACATCCCTGTGATTCGTCTGTGTCTTCAACTTTTAACTGTCTCCCCTTGTTGCTGTGTCCTATCTCTGGAACATCCTGTCTTTGTCCACCTTGTCAATTCCTTTCAGTATTTTGTATGTTGTTATCATGTCTCCCCTATCTCTCCTGTCCTCCAGTGTCGTAAGATCGATTTCCCTTAACTTCTCCTCGTAGGACATACCTCTTAGCTCTGGGACTAGTCTTGTTGCAAACCTTTGCACTTTCTCTAGTTTCTTTACATGCTTGGCTAGGTGTGGGTTCCAAACTGGTGCCGCATACTCCAATATGGGCCTAACGTACACGGTGTACAGGGTCCTGAACGATTCCTTATTAAGATGTCGGAATGCTGTTCTGAGGTTTGCTAGGCGCCCATATGCTGCAGCAGTTATTTGGTTGATGTGCGCTTCAGGAGATGTGCTCGGTGTTATACTCACCCCAAGATCTTTTTCCTTGAGTGAGGTTTGTAGTCTCTGACCCCCTAGACTGTACTCCGTCTGCGGTCTTCTTTGCCCTTCCCCAATCTTCATGACTTTGCACTTGGTGGGATTGAACTCCAGGAGCCAATTGCTGGACCAGGTCTGCAGCCTGTGTGTGTGTGTGTGTATGTATGTGTGTGTGTGTGTGTGTGTCGTCATGAAGGAGAGATATACATCACTAATTATTTACTGGAGTTTTGTGTCCTTGTTGGAGATAAGATAATGTCATATATCTCTGTTTGTAAAGATATTAATATCTGTACTTTAAAACATGCCATTATGTCATATCAACCCCATCTAAGTTCGTTTATTACACATACTTAAGTAATTCACCCATGTATCATGCATATCAGACCATGGTAAGTAGCCTAGTTAAGCCATCGTAGTCACAGTTCAGCTATGTACAGAGCGGCAGAAGCAAGAAGAGTGGGGTGAGGAGGCTTCATGCAGGGGTGTGTGCTGTGCCCTTGTGCTTGTGATGATAGGAGTGTTGTTAAATCTGCCGCCTCACTTGGTAGATAATGAGGCTGTGTGTGTGTTTATCTTGTAAGTGAGCCCTTTTAAGCCAGTTTCCCGCAGAGAAAACATAACCATCGTAATGGCTACTTATCTTGACTGACGGGTAAACTTACATGATAATATATATATAATATAAATATATATATTTTATAATATATATTATAAAATTATATAATAATATATAAATATATATTATATTATATATTTATACACATTCTTAACTGGCACAGTTTGCGGGCGCATTGACTGACTGTAGGTCAGTAGACAACCACCATCCTGGTGGAGGTACTACCATCCTGTAGGTCAGTAGACAACCATCATCCTGGTGGAGGTACAAACCATCCTGAAGGTCAGTAAAACAACCATAAATCCTGGTGGAGGTACTACCTTTCCTGTAGGTCAGTAGACAACCATCATCCTGGTGGAGGTATTTACCATCCTGTAGGTCAGTAGACAACCACCATCCTGGGGGAGGTACAACCATCCTGTAGGTCAGAGACAACCACCATCCTGGGGGAGGTACTAACCACCTGTAGGTCAGTAGACAACCACCATCCTGGTGGAGGTACTACCATCCTGTAGGTCAGTAGACAACCATCATCCTGGTGGAGGTACTACCATCCTGTAGGTCAGTAGACAACCACCATCCTGGTGGAGGTACTACCATCCTGTAGTCATAGACACCATCATCCTGGTGGAGGTACACCACCTGTAGGTCAGTAGACAACCATCATCCTGGTGGGGGAAATACCATCCTGTAGGTCAGTAGACAACCACCACCCCTGGTGGAGGTACTACCATCCTGTAGGTCAGTAAGACAACCCACAATCCGGGTGGAGGTACTACCATCCTTAGGTCAGTAGACAACCACCACCTGGTGGAGGTACTACCATCCTGTAGGTCAGTAGACAACCATCATCCTGGTGGAGGTACTACCATCCTGTAGGTCAGTAGACAACCACCATCCTGGTGGAGGTACTACCATCCTGTAAGTCAGTAGACAACCATCATCCTGGTGGAGGTACTACCATCCTGTAGGTCAGTAGACAACCCACCATCCTGGTGGAGGTACTACCATCCTGTAGGTCAGTAGACAACCACCATCCTGGTGGAGGTACTACCATCCTGTAGGTCAGTAGACAACCACCATCCTGGTGGAGGTACTACCATCCTGTAGGTCAGTAGACAACCACCATCCTGGTGGAGGTACTACCATCCTGTAAGTCAGAGACCAACCATCATCCTGGGGGAGGTACTATACATCCTGTAGGTCATAGACAACCCACCATCCTGGTGGAGGAAACTACCATCCTTTTAGGTCAGTAGACAAAACCACCATCCTGGTGGAGGTACTACCATCCTTTTAGGTCAGTAGACAACCACCATCCTGGTGGAGGTACTACCATCCTGTAGGTCAGTAGACAACCACCATCCTGGTGAAGGTACTACCATCCTGTAGGTCAGTAGACCCCACCTCCTGGGGAGGTAACTACCATCCTGTAGGTCAGTAGACAACCACCATCCTGTTGGAGGTACTACCATCCTGTAGGTCAGATAACCACCATCCTGGTGGAGGTACTACCATCCTGTAGGTCAGTAGACAACCACCATCCTGGTGGAGGTACTACCATCCTGTAGGTCAGTAGACAACCACCATCCTGGTGGAGGTACTACCATCCTGTAGGTCAGTAGACAACCACCATCCTGATGGAGGTACAAACCATCCGTAGGTCAGTAGACAACCACCATCCTGGTGGAGGTACTACCATCCTGTAGGTCAGTAGACAACCACCATCCTGGTGGAGGTACTACCATCCTGCAGGTCAGTAGACAACCACCATCCTGGTGGAGGTACTACCATCCTGTAGGTCAGACAACCACCATCCTGGTGGAGGTACTACCATCCTGCAGGTCAGTAGACAACCACCATCCTGGTGGAGGTACTACCATCCTGTAGGTCAGTAGACAACCCACCATCCTGACACTAGGCTACATCCCTGTCTATACATACTAACTTCTTTTGCTCCTACCTCGTATCACACCTAAACACACACACGTACGTTTTTGGGAAATGACAAGGTGTGAGAATATGGAAGGACGATAAAAGAGATGAAGGAAGGGTGAGGAAACACGGAATGTGTGAGGTACATCTTACTTGCATGTCCCTGATGTTATTAATTATTATTACTTACGTCTTCTCGCCTGTTTGATGACCTTGTGCTGTTCCCTGTGTGTGTGTGGGGGGGGGGGGGAGGGCAGTGTGGTAATTGTGGTAAGAGGTATGTAGGCAGTTTAGTGATTGTGAGAGGTGTTAGTTACCATTTTGTCCTAGGCACATGTCGATTAGACACTAGGCCTGTCGTGATGGGGGTGACCGTGGAAACCCATTTTGTCCTAGGCACATGTCGATTAGACACTAGGCCTGTCGTGATGGGGGTGACCGTGGAAACGATGGTAATCTGTCAGTGTTTGGGATCCTTGAAGTTGGAACCAGTTGGTGTGCTGGTGTTGGTTACAGACTGTGGTGATGAGTGTGGAGAGTCGTGATCGCTTGAGGCATTCAAGTAGAGCATCATAGCTGGAAAAATAATGCGTCTGCACCCTAGACCAGAATCCAGCACGGGTAAGCCAGGGAGTGGTTGCTTCTGCCATGGTTAATAGTACGTTTATTGATGCCAGGGAGTGGTTGCTTCTGCCATGGTTAATAGTACGTTTATTGATGCCAGGGAGTGGTTGCTTCTGCCATGGTTAATAGTACGTTTATTGATGCCAGGGAGTGGTTGCTTCTGCCATGGGTTAATAGTAAAGTTTATTTATGCCAGGAGTGGGTTTTCTTCTGTCATGGTTAATAGTACGTTTATTGATGCCAGGGAGTGGTTGCTTCTGCCATGGTTAATAGTACGTTTATTGATGCCAGGGAGTGGTTGCTTCTGCCATGGTTAATAGTACGTTTATTGATGCCAGGGAGTGGTTTCTTCTGTTCCCTGGTTAATATAAAGTTTTTTGATGCCAGGGATGGTTGCTTCTGTCATGGTTAATAGTACGTTTATTGATGCCAGGGAGTGGTTGCTTCTGTCATGGTTAATAGTACGTTTATTGATGCCAGGGGGTGGGTGCTTTTCTGTCATGGTTAATAGTAACGTTTATTGATGCCAGGGGGTGGTTGCTTCTGTCAGGTTAATGTACGTTTATTGATGCCAGGGAGTGGTTGCTTTCGTCATGGTTAATAGTACGTTATTGATGCCAGGGAGGGGGTTGCTTCTGTCATGGTTAATAGTACGTTTATTGATGCCAGGGAGTGGTTGCTTCTGCCCATGGTTAATAGTACTTTATTGATGCCAGGAGTGGTTGCTTCTGTCATGGTTAATAGTACGTTTTATTGATGCCAGGGAGTGGTTGCTTCTGCCATGGTTAATAGTACGTTTATTGATGCCAGGGAGTGGTTGCTTCTGTCATGGTTAATAGTACGTTTATTGATGCCAGGGAGTGGTTTGCTTCTGTCATGGTTAATAGTACGTTTAATTGATGCCAGGGAGTGGTTGCTTCTGTCATGGTTAATAGTACGTTTATTGATGCCAGGGAGTGGTTGCTTCTGTCATGGTTAATAGTACGTTTATTGATGCCAGGGAGTGGTTGCTTCTGCCATGGTTAATAGTACGTTTATTGATGCCAGGGAGTGGTTGCTTCTGCCATGGTTAATAGTACGTTTATTGATGCCAGGGAGTGGTTGCTTCTGCCATGGTTAATAGTACGTTTATTGATGCCAGGGAGTGGTTGCTTCTGTCATGGTTAATAGTACGTTTATTGATGCCAGGGAGTGGTTGCTTCTGTCATGGTTAATAGTACGTTTATTGATGCCAGGGAGTGGTTGCTTCTGCCATGGTTAATAGTACGTTTATTGATGCCAGGGAGTGGTTGCTTCTGCCATGGTTAATAGTACGTAGCAGCATATGTGTAGATTACCTAGGATAACCCAAAAAAGTCGAAGTGACTTAGATCCAGGCCACCAGGCCCGGTGGCCTGGTGGCCTGGTGGCTAAAGCTCCCGCTTCACACACGGAGGGCCCGGGTTCGATTCCCGGCGGGTGGAAACATTTCGACACGTTTCCTTACACCTGTTGTCCTGTTCACCTAGCAGCAAATAGGTACCTGGGTGTTAGTGGACTGGTGTGGGTGGCATCCTGGGGGACAAGATTAAGGACCCCAATGGAAATAAGTTAGACAGTCCTGGATGACCCACTGACTTTCTTGGGTTATCCTGGGTGGCTAACCCTCCGGGGTTAAAAATCCGAACGAAATCTTATCTATCTTATCTCCTTACTGTACAGTGGACGCCACTGAACTTCTTGTGACCAAGACATTTGTCAGGGTTTTGGCCAGACAAAATGAAAATATCTGCAGTATCCTAGTGTTAATTGATAGGAAAATAATGTGTGTGGACCAAGCCTCTTTATCTTTTCAGGAAACATGTATATGTCGTGTACTATCTCATTTTATCTCTATGGTCATACGTGTAAAGGGATATATTGTATCGACTGTTAAAACTGGTGTCGTCTATCTCAGACTGGTGGTACAGTCTTATCCTGGTTCTTTCACTTACTGCCTTAACTACAGCCATGACTCGTAGTTCTACCTTACTGCCTTAACTACAGCCAGGACTCGTAGTTCCACCTTACTGCCTTAACTACAGCCGTGACTCGTAGTTCTACCTTACTGCCTTAACTACAGCCGTGACTCGTAGTTCCACCTTACTGCCTTAACTACAGCCGTGACTCGTAGTTCTACCTTACTGCCTTAACTACAGCCGTGACTCGTAGTTCTACCTTACTGCCTTAACTACAGCCGTGACTCGTAGTTCTACCTTACTGCCTTAACTACAGCCATGACTCGTAGTCCTACCTTACTGCCTTAACTACAGCCGTGACTCGTAGTTCTACCTTACTGCCTTAACTACAGCCGTGGGCTCGTAGTTCTAAACCCTTTCTGCCTTAACTACAGCCGTGACTCGTAGTTCTACCTTACTGGCCTTAACTAAGCCGTGACTCGTAGTTCTACCTTACTGCCTTAACTACAGCCATGACTCGTAGTTCTACCTTACTGCCTTAACTACAGCCGTGACTCGTAGTTCTACCTTACTGCCTTAACTACAGCCATGACTCGTAGTCCTACCTTACTGCCTTAACTACAGCCGTGACTCGTAGTTCTACCTTACTGCCTTAACTACAGCCGTGACTCGTAGTTCTACCTTACTGCCTTAACTACAGCCGTGACTCGTAGTTCTACCTTACTAGCCTTAACTAACAGCCGTGACTCGTAGTTCTACTTACTGCCTTAACTACAGCCATGACTCGGTAGTTCTACCTTACTGCCTTAACTACAGCCATGACTCGTAGTTCTACCTTTCTGCCTTAACTACCCGCCGTGACTCGTAGTCCTACCCTTACTGCCTTAACTACAGCCAAGGACTCGTAGTCCTACCTTACTGCCTTAACTACAGCCAGGACTCGTAGTTCTACCTTACTGCCTTAACTACAGCCAGGACTCGTAGTTCTACCTTACTGCCTTAACTACACCGTGATCGTATTCCTTTTCCCCTTAAAGTTACTTTACATGCTTGGCTAGTGTTGGGTTCCAAACTGGTTTGCCGCATACTCCAATATAAGGGCCTAACGTACACGGAGTACAGGGTCCTGAACGATTCCATATTAAGATGTCGGAATGCTAGTTCTAGGTTTGCATAGGCGCCCATATGCTGCATGTCAAGCATTATATGGTTGATGTGCGCTTTCAGGAATGTGCACGGTGTTAAACCTTCAACCCCAAGATCTTTTTTCCTTGAGTGAGTTTGTAGTCCTCTGACCCCCCAGACTGACTTACTTCCGTCATGCGGTCTTCCTTTGCCCTTTTTCCCCCAATCTTCATGACATTGCCTATGGTGGGATTGAACCCCCAGACCCATTGCTGGACCCAGGTCTGCAGCCTGTTGTGTGTGTTGTATGTATGTGTGTGTTTGTGTGTGTGGGTCGTCATGAAGGAGAGATATACAAGCACTAATTATTTTATGGAGTTTTGTGGTCCCTTGTTTGGAGATAAATAAATGTTCGAAAATATTCTCTGTTTGTAAAGATCTTAATATCTGTACTTTAAGAAACATGAGCCATTATGGTCATATCAACCAACCCCCAACAAAGTTCGTTTATTACACATACTTAAATAATTTCACCCCATGTAACATGCATATCAGACCCTTGGTAAGGTACCTAGTAAGCATCGTCGTCACAGTTCAACACCTAAGTACAGAAGCGCAAAGCAAGGAATGAGTGGGAGAGGATGCTCATGCAGGGGTGTGTGCTGTGCCCTTGTGCTTTGATGTAGGAGTGTTTGTTAAAATCTGCCGCCTCACTTGGTATATAATGGGCTGAGTGTGTTGTTTATCTTTGTAAGCGAGCCCTTTTAAAAAGTTAAGTAAAAAGAAAAAGAAGCCATTTTCCCCCGGCCCCCCCTCCACCCCCCTTCTCCCCTCCACCCGCAGAGAAAACATTAACCATCGTAATGGCTACTTATCTTGACTGACGGGTAAACTTACAGGATAATATATAAATATAGTATATATATAAAATAATATATATATATATATATAGATATATATATAGATATATAATATATATATATATATATTATACCAATCTTAACTGGCAACAGTTTGCGGGCGCATTGACTGAACTGTAGGTCTAGACAACCACCATCCTGGTGGAGGTACTATACAATCCTGTAGGTCAGTAGACAACCATCATCCTGGTGGAGGTAACTAAACCATCCTGGTAGGTCAGTAGACAACCATCCAACCTGGTTAGGTACTACATTCCTGTAGGTCGTTAGACAACCATCATCGCTGGTGGAGGTACTACCATCCTGTAGGACAGAAGACAACCACCATTGCCTGGTGGAGTACACCACCTGTATGTCGTAGAGCAACCACCATCCTGGTGGAGGTCACTAACCATCCTGAAGTCAGTAGAAACACAACAACCATCCTGGTGGAGGTACTACCATCCTGTAGGTCATAGGACAAAACCATCATTCCTGGGTGGAGGTACTCTGACCATCCTGTAGGTCAGTAGCCATACCAACACCAATCCTGGTGGAGGTACAACCATCCCCAGTAAGTCAGTAGACAACCAACATCCAGGTGGAGGTACTACCATCCTGTAGGTTCAAGTAGACAACCATCATCATCCTGGTGGAGGTACTATAAAACCATCCTGAAGTTCAGTACTACAACCACCATGGCCTGGAGGAGGTACTACCATCATCCTGTAAGGTCAGAAAGACAACCACCCAAACCCTGGGTGGAGGGGTACTACAACCCTGTAGGTCTGAATACAACCAACTCCTGTTTGAGGTACTACCCATCCTGTATGTCATAGACAACCATCATCCTGTGGAGGTACTACCATCCTTAGGTCAATGTAGCACGAACCACCATCCTGGTGGAGGTACTGACCATCCTGGTAAGTCAGTAGAACCACCATCATCCTTGGGGAGGTACTACCATCCTGTAGGTCAGTAAACAACCCACCATCGCCTGGAAGGAGGTAATACCATCCTGAAGGTCAGTAGACAACAACCACCATCCAGGTGTGAGGTCTACCATCCCTGTAGTCATATACAAACCACCATTCCTGGTGGGGAGGTTACTACCATCCTGTTCAGGTCATAGACAACCATCATCCTGGTGGGGAGGTACTATCTACATTCCTGTAAAGTCAGTAGACACCAACAACCTGGTGGAGGTACTGATCAACCTGAAAGGCAGTAGACAACCACCATCCTGGTTGAGGTACTACCACCTCCTGTATGTTCCAGTAGACAAATCCACCATTCGATCCTTGTGGAGGGTGACTACCATCCTGTAAGTGCTAGTAGACTCCACCATCATGTAGTGAGGTACTAGTACCATCCTTTAGTTACAGTAGACAACAACCACCACCCAGGTGAAGGAACTAACCATCCAGAATGTCAGTAGAACCACTCAACCTGTTGGAGGAACATACGCGACCGTGTATGGACAGTAGACAACCACCAACCAGTTTGGAGATATTAACCCATCCTGTAGGTCAGATAACCACATCCGCGAGGGGAGGTACTAAACCATCCTGTAGGTCAGAAGACAACCACGCTATCCAGGTGGAGTACTGACCATCCTGTAGGTTCAGTACAGACAACCCACCAACCTGGTGGATGAACTACCATTAACCTGTAGTGTCAGAAGAACAAACCACCATACCTGTATGGAGTACAACCAACCTGTAGGTCAGTAAGAACAACCACCATCCTGGTGGAGGTACTAACCAACCTTAATGGTCGTAGACAAACGCCCGCATCCAGGTGGAGGTACTAACTACAAACGTCAATCCTGCCAGGTCATAGACAACCACCATCCTGGAGGGAGGTACTACAACCTGTAGGTCAGACAACCACCATCCTGGTGGAAGTTACTGAAACTACCATCCAGCAGGACAGTAGACAACCACCAACCAGGTTGCGTTACATACCTGCCGCTAGGTCAGTTATGACCAACCCACCAGTTCCTGACACTAGGGCTACCATCCCTGTCTAAACATACTAACTCTCTTTGCATGCCTACCGTCTTATCACAACCTAAACAACACACACGTACGTTATTTGGTAAATGACAAGGTGTGATAATAATGGAAATGGACGAAGAAAAGAGATGAAGGGAAGGGTGAGGAAAACACTGTAATTGTTGAGGGTACATCTTACATGCGAATGTCCCTGAAGTTAATTTAAATGTATTATTACTTACGTCTTCTTTCTCGCCTGTTTGATGACCTTGTGCTTTCCCTGTGTGTGTGTGTGTTGGGGGGGGGAGGCAGGTGGGGTAATTGTTGGTAAGAGGTATGTAGGCAGTATAAGTGAGATGTGAGAAGTTTTATAGTAAAACGCCAATATGTCCTAGGCGACGATGTCCGATTAGACACTAGGCCTGTCGTGATGGGTGGTGCCGAGGAAAACCCATTTTTGTCCCTAGGCACTATGTCTAATAGACACTCGGCGCTTTACCGTGAATTGGGGGTTACCGGTGTAAACGATGTAAAACAGACAGTGTTTGGGATCCTCTTTGTACGTAGTAAACCAGTTGGTGAGCTTGGTGTTGGTACAGACTTGATGTGCTGATTAGAGGAGATTCTAGAACCGCATGAGTGGCAATCAAGAATAGCCTCACGAACGCTGGAAAAATACTGCGACAGCACCCGACGAAGCCACATAATCCAGACGACGGTAACGCCTAGAGGAGTGGTTGTCTTGCAATTAGCTATGCACCTGCCATGGATAATAGAACGTTTATAGAAGCCGAGGGGATGGATTGCCTATTTGCTTCAGCCATGGTTAATAGTACGTTTATTGATGCCAGGGAGTGTTGCTTCTGCATGGTTAATAGTACTTTTATTGATGCCAGGGAGTGGTTGCTTTCTCATATCTTCTCTTGCATCGAGGGCCCATGATAATATTACGTTATATTGATGCCGGAAGGGAGTGGTTGTCTACTCTGTCATGGTTAATATAGTTACGGTTTATAGAATGCCAGGGAGTGGTTGCTGTGCTGCCTTCTGCCATGGTTAATAGTACTTTTATATGATGCCAGTGAGTGGTTGCTTCTGCCAGGTTAATATACGTTTTATTGATGCCAGAGCCAGGGAGTGGTTGCTATCACTGTACGATGGTTAAAAGTAAAAAAAATTAAACCCAAGATGATTATTGATGCCGGAGTGGGAGTGGGTTTCTTTCTGTCATGGTTAATATTACGTTTAATGATGCCATGGAGAGGTTGCTTTACAGTCAAGGTTAATTGTACGTTTATTTGATGCCAGGTATGGGTGCTTCTGATTCCTGGATAATAGAACGTTTAATTATCCAGGGATGTGGTTGCTCTGTCATGGTTAATAGAAGCGTTTTTGATGCCAGGAGTGTTGCTGCTATCTTGCATCTGTCATGTTAATAAAGTACGATTAATTGATGCCCGAGGGGGAGTGGTTGCTTCTGTCATGGGTTAATAGTGACGTTTATTGTGCTGATCCAATGTGGAGTTGGGTAGCATCTTGCCAAATGTATACAAAGTACTGGATATTATAGAATGCCCGGGAGTTGAGGTTGGCTCTCTTTCATGGTTCAAATAGTACGTTTAATGATGCCAGGGAGTGGTTTGCTTCTGCCAAGGGTTAAAATACTTTAATTAGATGCCGAGGTATGAGGTGAGCTGTCTGCTACTTCATTCATGGTTAATAGTACGTTTATTGAAGCGCAGGAGTGCCGCTACTGGTCATGTTAAAAGTGACGATTATTGATGCCCGTGAGTAAGTTGCTTATCTGTCAGTGTTAATAGTACGTTAATAGTATGCCAGGGAGTGGTTGCTTCCTGTCCATGGTTAATGAGGTAACGTTTTAATTGATGCCAGGGAGTGGTTTCTTTGCTTCAGCCATTGGATAGATAGTGAACGTTTATTGATGCCAGGGGAGAGGATTCTTCAGCCATGGATTAATAGAACGGTTTATGATCCGAGAGGTGAGTGGTTCTTCTGTGCCCTGGTATAATATTACGGTTTATTGATGCCAGGGAGTGGTTGCATTGAGCTGCTTCTCTGTCCTGTTTAATAGTACGTATATTGATGCCAGGGAGTGTTGCCTTCTGTCATGGTTAATAGAAACGATTTAATATTGATAGCCAGAGGTAGTGGTTGCAATCTTCTTCAGCCAATGGCTAATAGAACGTGATTAAATTGAGAGCCAAGGGAGGTGTAGCTCCTTCAGGCCATGAATAATAGTAACGTAGGCAGCATATGAGAAGAATAACCAAGGATATAACCCCAGAAAAAGGTCCGAAGTGAACTTAGATTCCAGGTCGAGGTGCCACCATGCCCGTTGGCCTGGTGTGGCCTGGGTGGCTAAGCTCTCTCCCGCTTCACACTCGGATGGCCCGGTTTCGAATTCCTGCGGGTGGAAACAATTCGACACGTTTCCCTTACAAAAAAACACCTGTTATCGACCTGTTCACCTAAGCATCAAAAAGGTACCTGGGTGTTAGTGGACTGGTGTGTGTGGCAAACCTGTGGGACAAGCTTAAAGTCCCGCCTTGGAAATAATGTTAGACAGTTACCTGGATGAGTGACCCACAGTCTTTCTTTCCTTGGTTAAACCTGGGTGGCTAAACACACCCTTCCGGGTTAAAAATCCAACTAAATCTTAACTTTATCCTAATCTCCCTTGAACTGAACAGTGGACTCCAACTGAACATTCTATCCTTGTGAACCAAGACATATGTCAGGGTATGATGGAGGGCAACAAAATGAAAAAATCTAGCAGATGATCCAAGTGTTAAATGATAGAAAAATAATGTGTAGGTGGACCAAGCCACTTTATCTTTTTCATGAAACATGTAAATGTCGTGTACTACTCATTTTATCTCTCTATACTATGTTCATACGTTAAAGGATATAATGTATCTGTACTGATAAAAAACGTGTCCGTCAATCCTCATACATGTTGGTACAGTCCATAATCCTCCCTGGTTACTTATCACTTACTGGCCTTAACTATACAAGCCATGACACGAAGTTCTACCTTACTGCTTAACTACAAGCCAGGACTCTGTAGTTCCCACCTTACTCAAAAACGCCTTAACTACAAAGCCCGTGACTCGCGTAGATTTTCTCAATCCTTAACTGACAGCCTAACTACTACAAAGAGGGCCGTACTCGTAGTTTTTATATTCCACCTTCCACTGGCCTATAACTACAGCCCTGTGACTCGTAGTTCTACCTTACTTAGACAGAGTAGCCATAAACAACAGCCGAGACTCGTAGTTTTCTCTCCTAACTTTGGCCTTAACTACAGCCGAGACTCGTCGTTCTCAAACCTTATGCTGCCTTAACTACAGCCATGACTCGTAGATCCCTACCGCTTACTGCTGCCATTAACTACAGCCGTGACTCGTAGTTCTACCTTACTACCCTGTCCTAACTCAAGCCTGACCTCTTAGTTTCTACTCCAACCTTACTGCGCTTAACTACAGCCGTGACTCGTAGTTCCAACCTAACAGCCTTAACTACACAAGCCTAGACTCGTAGTTCTAACTACCTTACTGCGCTTAACTAAAGCCATGACATCGAAGTTCTAACTTACCTGCCTTAACTACAGTAAGATCCGTACTCGTAGTCTACTAGCCTTACTGCCTTGCAACTACAGCCATGAACTCGTAGTCCAAATACTTAACTGCCATAACTACAAAAAGGCCGTGACTCGTTAGTTCTACCTTACTGCCTTAACTTACATCCGTGACTCGTAAGTTCTAAACCTAGCGCTTCCTTCCTGACAACCAGGAAGCCGAGAACTCGTGAGTATCCTACTACCCTTACTTGCCTTAACTACGCCGAGACTCGTAGTGTCTACACTAACTACATACTGGGCCTTAACACAGCCAGACTCGTGAGAATCTAAACATACTTACTGCCCATAACTACAGCCTGCCTCTATTTCTTCAAACCTTACGCCTTAACCTACAGCCGTGGACCTCGTAGTCCTCCTAACCTTAACTTGCCTTAAACTACAGCCAGGACTCTTAGTATCCTAACCTTACATACCACTTGTGCCTTAACTACGCCAGACTCGTAAGTTCTCTACCCAGTTACTACAGCCTTAACTAGCAGCCAGGACTCGTAGTTCTGACTACAACTTACTGCCTTAACCTACAGCCGTGACTCTCGTATCCAACCTTACATGCCTAAACAACAGCCAGGACTTCGTAGTTCTATCTACCTTACTGCCTAACTACAGCCGTTGACTCGTAGTCCTACCTTACTTGCCTTAACTTACAGCCATGACTGTAGTTCTACCTTACTCTACTGCCTTAACTACAAGCCATGACTCGTACTTACAACTAATAACCTAACTGCCTTAACTACAGCCATGACTCTAGTTCACCTTATAACAGCCAACAACTACAGCCAGGACTCTTCGTAGTTTCTACCTTACTCGCCTTAAAAACTTAACTACACTGTCAGTGACACGTAGTTCTACATAAACTGTCCCTTAAAGCAACAGCCGAGACAACGTAGTTCAACCTTACTTACTCTCTTCTGCCTCTTAACAACAGCAGTTACTCGTAGTTTCTACTCTTACTGCCTTAACTACAGCCATGACCGAAGTATTTATCCACCTTACTACAGCCTAACTACAGCCGTGACTCGTAGTTCTACTTACAGCCTTAACAACAGCAGTGACTCGTAGTTCTAACCTTACTGCCTTAACTACAGTCCCTGACTCTAGTCCTACCTTACAGCCTATAACTACAGCCAGGACCGTTATGTCCGTGGTACCTTACTGCCATAACTACAAGCCAGGACTCGTAGTCCTCGCTTACTGGCCTTAACTACCGCCGAGACACGTCTATACTCCCTAACATACACAGCCCAAAACAACAGCCATGACACTTAACTCCCAACCTTAACTGCCATAACAAAACATCCATGCCCTCGTATATTGAAATACAACTAATACAACTGTCCTCAGCCAAAACTACAGCCAAGACTCTATTCCCTTACCAAACTGCCTAAACAACATCCAGACTCCTAAGTACCAACACTTAACAGCCTTAACCAAACCAAGCAGCCATGACTTTCTTAGTTCAACTTACATGCCCTTAACAACAACGCCATGACACGTATTTCTGACCAAACTGCCTTAAAACAACAGCCATGACTCGTAGTCTCTACCATAGACTGCCTTAACTACAAGCCAGGACTCAATCCTCTAATACCGTTACAGGCCTTAACTACCGCCGTGACTCGTAGATACACCTACCTATACTCAACTGCCATAACTACAACCATACCGTAGTTCTAGCCTTTACTTGGCCTTAACTACAGCCCAGGAC
Organism: Cherax quadricarinatus; assembly: GCF_026875155.1. NCBI lineage: Eukaryota > Metazoa > Arthropoda > Malacostraca > Decapoda > Parastacidae > Cherax > Cherax quadricarinatus. The sequence continues at coordinate 7,839 of NC_069429.1, read as the reverse complement.
AGCTAAGTTCTACCTTACGCCACAAACTCGCCGTGACTCGAAGTTTCTAACCATACTGCCATAAACTACAGCCAGAGACTCGTAGTCCGTACTATACACGCCTACCCTACATCCATGACTCGTAGTTTCACCTTACTGCCTTAACTACAGCAGTGACTACGTAGTCCACCATCTGCCTAACTAGACAGCCAATGACACAAGATCCCCCGTTACGAGCCTTAACTACAGTACGTGACTCGTAGTTCTATCAGCTGACCCATACTGCCATACCTCTACAGCCGTGACTCGTAGTTCTACCTTACTTCCTTAAAACCTACAGTGCCGAGACACGTTAGTACTACCTAAAGCCTTAACTACATCCGTGACACGTAGTTCTCACTTACTGCCTTAACCCTACAAGCCGTGACCGAAGTTCCTACCCTTACTGGCCATAACAACAGATAAACAGCCGTACTCTAGTTTCTTTCTATTAAACCTTACTTAACTGCCTTAACTACAAAAGCAGCCGTGACCTCGTAGTTCAACGCATACTTGCCTTAACTGCAGCCGTGACTCGTAAGTTCAACCTAACTTGCCATAACTACACCGTGACTCGTATTCCACCTTACTAACAGGCCTAAACTACATCCGAGAACTCGTAGTTCTACCTTACTGCCTTAACCTACAGCCGTGACCTCGTATAGTCCCTACCTTAACAAACAGCCGATCCCTCCGTCGCAATACACGACGACCACCACGAAACCATCACCAACCCTACCAAAACACAGTGCCTAAACAACCAGCCGTTACTCGTAAGACCTACCCATACTGCCATAAACAACAGCGTTGTGCCTTCGTAGTCCTACCTTAACTGCCCTTAACTACAGCAGAGACTTCGTAGTCCTACCATGCCAGCCTAAACAACAGCAGATAGCCACGTATTTTCCTACTAAACGCTTACTGCCTTAACTACAGCCGAGACTCGTATATCACACCATACTTACAATACTGCCTTAACTACAAGCCGTGACTCGTAGTTCTCTACCTTAACAGCCATAACTACAGCCGTGACGCTCGTAATTCTACCTTACAGCCTTAACTACAACTACACCGGTGACTCGTTAGTTCTACCTTACCTTGCCTTAACAACTACAGCCCGGTGACTCCGTATTATCTAAACCTATAATAAAAACTGCCTAAAACAACAAAGGCCGATGACTCTTAGTCCTACCTTAACTCAGCCCATAACACAACAGCCGTGACTCGTAGTTTCTACCTTACTTTAGTGATGACAGCCTTAACAACAGCCATGACTCGTGTCCTACCTTACTGCCTTAACTAACAGCCGTTGACATCCGTAACCCCAACCATACTCTGCCTATAACAAACTACAGCCTGACTCGTAGTTCTACCTTACTACTGCCTATATAACTAACACCAAGACTCGAAGACCTACCTAACAGCCTTAACACAGAGCAAGACTGCGTAGTCCTACCATACTGCCTTAACTACAGCCGTGACTCGTAGTTACCAGCCCCACCGTTAAACATCTGCCTTAACAACTCCAGCCTCGTAGTTTCCACCTTACAACTACTACTTTACTACTGCCTAAACTACAGCCTTGACTGTAGAACCACCTATACTGCCATAACAACAAGCCAGGACCTTCGTAGTTTTCCACCTACTACTAACCTGCCTTAACAACAGCCAGGACTCGATAGATCTAAACCTTCCAGCCTTAACTACAGCCATGACTCGTAGTTCCACCATATTACCAGCCCTAAAACTTTACAGCCATGACCCTTAGTTACTACCATTACATGCCTAACAACTAGCCATGACACGTGAGTTCCACCTTACTGCCGTTAACTACAGCCATGACTCGTAGTTCTTTTCTACCTTACTTGGGGCCTTAAACTACAGCTATGACTCGTAGTTCCACCTTACTGCCTTAACAACTTACAGCGCATAGCTTGAGATCCACCCTACTGCCTTGAAACTACAGCCGAGACTCTGTATCCTAACCTTACTGCCTTAACACTACAAGCCATGACACCGTAGTTCCCTACGCTTACACTGCCATAACTACAAGCCATGACTCGTAGTTCTAACCTAACTTGCCTTAACTACAGCCATGACTCGATCCTACTAAAACTGCCTTTAACAACAGCCAACACGTAAGTCCCTACCATAACTGCTTAACTACTTTCATGACTCGTAGTCCCTAAACTTACTTGCCTTAACTACAGCCCCCATGACTCGTAGTCCTCCTACCTTAACGCCTAAACTACAGCCAATACCGTATTCCTATACCTTACTGTCCATAACTACAGCCAAGACTCGTAGTTCCACTTAACACTCTGCCTTAACTACAGCCATGACTCGTAGTCCTACCAACGCCTTAAAACTACACACAAACATACAGCCATGACACTAGTAGAACCCCTTACTTCTAGCCTAACTTACAGCCGTGTGACTCGTAGTTCCACCTGACTAGCCTTAACTACAGCCGTTGACCTCGTAGTTCCACCATTACTTCCTTAATACAGCCGTGAACTCGTAGTTATTCAACCTTACCTCTTTACCTACAGCCATGACTCGAAGTCCTAACGCTTAACAATTGCCTTAATTAACTACAGCCAAGAATTCTAATTTCTAAAGCCCTTACTGCCTTAACTACAGCCAAGACTCGAAGGCGTCCTACCTAACTGCCATAACAACAGCCATGACTTCGTAGTCCTAACAATACAGCCTTAACTACAAAACCAAACAGCCAGACCGCGTAAGTCCTACAAACCTTAAACTCTTACCTGCCATAACTACAGCCATGACTCGTAGTGCCTACCTTCCTGCCTTACCTACCAGCCATGACTCGTAGTCCTACCTTACAACTGCCATAAATCTTACAGCCATGATCGATAGTTCCACACGCTTAACTGCCTATAACATACGCCATGACACGTAGACCCAACCTTAACAACCTTACCTTCCTTAACAACAGGCCATGGACTCGTATTCCACCTATACTGCCTTACTACAGCCAGGCCGTGGACTTCTCGTAGTTCCAACCTTACTACTTGCCTTAACTACACGCCGTTACTCTTAGTTCCACCTTAAAACTGCCAAACTACAAGCCGTGACTCGTATATCTAACCTAAACTTCTTACTGCCTTAACTAACAGCCATGACTCTAGTCTACCCTTACTACAGTGCCTTAACTACAGCCATGACTCGTATTTCTACCTTACTGCCATAACCTACAGCCATGAACACGTAGTTCTACACCCTTACTACATACAGCCTATAACTACAGCCATACACCGTAGTCCTACCTTACAGCCTTAACTACATGCGTGACTTCTGTAGTACTACCTTACTGCCATAACTACATCCGTGTCTCGTAGTTCTACCACTGCCTTAACTACAGCAGAGCCACGAAGTTCACCATAACTACTGGCCTTAACTAAACAAAACAGCCATGACTCGTAGTCCTACCATTACTGCCATAACTAAAAACAGGCCCTGACTCGAAGTTCTACAAACTTACTGCCTTAACTACAGCCAAGGACCTCTTAGTTCTACTACAACTAACCTTACAGCCTTAAACAACTACAGCCATGACTCGTAGTCCTACATTCCAGCCGTTAACTAGCAGCCGTGAAGGACCTCGTAGTTATCCAACCTTACTAACTTAGCCTTAACTACAGCCATGACTCGAATCCTACATTACTGGCCATAACACACTAACAGCCGTGATCGAGATTTTACCAATACCACCTTACATACAGCCTTAATGCCAATGTGTACTCACCCAGGATACCAATCCACACCACTTTGGACCACTCGTTTGACCAAACCCAGGTACCAGTACTACGTCAGGGTGAATAGAGACACAGGTGTAAGTATGACCAACACCCGTGTAAGCCTACACCAGCTAGGTGATAACGTGACAGCAGTAGGTAAGTTACAACACCCCAGTTTACCAACTACTACGCTGCTAGGTGAAATGAGACAGCAGGTGTAAGGTTACAAAACACGGCCATTACTCCCCCACGTTAACGCTAGCAACATGCCAGCAGGAGTAAGGAGCCACCACCGCCGTTACCCCACTAACCGCAGACGAACATGGGACAGCATGAGTAGATGGTGACAACACCGCAGTAACCCCCACTAACCTCAAGACGAACAGGGTCAGCAGGTGTAAGGCGAATAAAACAACACCCAAAGAATGCCAACTTCAGGTCTCTACAACAACTTTTAAAAAACGTATTTAACGCAACAATCTAGTTTTCCTCAACTCAACGAAAACTCCCACTGTAGTTAAATCAGTTTATAAACCTAACAGAGGGAAGGTGGGGGGAGTTGAGTGAGATAAGATGTATTAGAGGAAGTAGGTGTGAGGAAATATAGAAAATGTTTGAGGATAATAGAACTGTGGTCGTTGGGTCAAGGAGAAAGGTGTACAAGGTCTCTTAACAGGAAGGATATGTTGGCTTAGAAAGGGCTACAGGTTGAATAGAGAGGGGTTAGTGGCACTTGTGGAGGGGTCAGGGTAGCATTGGGAGGGAGGTTGATGGCATTGGAGGGTTGGGGATTGATATGGCATTGAGAAGGGGCATAATAGGCATTGAGAGTGGGTATGGTGATCATTGGAGGGGTTTGTTGGCATTGAGAACTGTGTCTTGATGGCATGAGATGTGTATGGTGCAGGTGGGAGGGGTTTGGAGGCATTGAATAGGTGTTTGGAGGTGTCATTTGGATGGGTTTTGTGGCAAAATTGGGAGGGGGTTCAGGTGACATTGAGAGGGAATCATGTGGCATTGAGGAGGGGTCAAGTGGCAGTGGGGAAGGAAGATTAGGATGACATAGGGAGAGGTTAGGACGACATCGAAGGGGAGAGGGGCAGGCAGAATCAGTGAAGTGTAGAGTGTGAAATGATAGGGGATTAGGGGAGGGAGTGCAAGGGCTGTGATGGTGTATGATAAATGAGAGGGAGGGGTTATAGAGGGGGAAGGGTAAGAAGATAGTGAGAGAGGGTGGAAATAGGGGGAAGTTGAGTGTAGAGATAGTGATAGGAGAGGGTGATAGAGGGGAAGGGTTGAGTGTAGATAAGAGAGGTGGTGAAAAGAGGGGAGAGGGAGATGGTAATAGTGAGAGAGGGTGTATAGAGGGTTAAAAAGAGAGATAGAAGAAGAAAATAGTGAAGGAGTGTATGCTAATGAAGGAGGGTGAAGGGTGTAGTGTAGAACGAGAAGGAGGGTGATCGCTTCTTCCTGGTAGTCATACCTCTATCTCTTTCTGTATCACTCTTTTTCCGTTATCTATACCACTATCTCTTGATTTATCACTGCTTCGTCCCTTTATCTATACCTCACTATCTCTTCTCTTTAATCAGACTCTTTTGTCCTTCATCTATACCACTATCGCTTCTTTATCACTCTTTTTCCGTTTATGCTACCTCACATCTCTTTCTTTATCACTCTTTCTCCTTTATCTATACTCACTTCTCTTCTTTATCACTCATTTTTCCTTTATCTATACTCACTATCTCTTCTTTTATCACTCTTTTTCCTTTATCTATACTCACTATCTCATCTTTATCACTCTTCTTCCTTTATCTATACTCACTATCTCTTTCTTTATCACTCTGCTTCCTTTATCTATACTCACTATATCATCTTTATCCACTCTTGGCTTTCCTTGTATCAAAACTCCACTATTCTCTTATTGTATCCTCTTTTCCTTTATCTATCCTCACATCCTTTTTATCCACTCTTTTTCCTTTATCATACTCACTATCCTTCTTTTCACCCTTTTTCCTTTATCTTACTCACACCGTTTTTTTACCCCACTCCTTTTTCCCCTTTATCATACCACTACCCTTTTTTTTTTCACTCTTTTCCTTTATCATACTCACTATCTCTTCTTTATCACTTTTTTTCCTTTACTATACTCACTATCCTTTTTATCACTCTTTTTCCTTTATCTTACCACATTCATCTTACCTCTTTTTCCTTTTCTATCCCTTCTCATTTATACCTTTTTCCCTTTATCTAACTCACTACTCTTTTTATCCTCTTTTCCTTTATCTATTCTCACATCCCTTTTATACTCTTTTCCCCTTATCATACTCACTTTTCCTTTTTATCCCCTTTTTTTCCCTTTTAATCTAACCACTATCTCTTTTTATCCTCTTTTCCTTTTTATCATCCTCACACCCTTTTTTACACTCTTTTTCCTTTTCTATACTCACTATCTTCTTTATCACTCTTTTCCCTTTTATCTAAAATCCTTCTCTTTTTATCACTCTTTTTCAACCCTTACCCCTTTTTATCACTTTTCCCCTTTACTTCTATATCCTCTTTTTTCCCCTTACTATCCACATCCTTTTTATCACTCTTTTCCTTTTATCTATCTCACATCTCTTTTATCACTCTTTTTTTTTTTATCTATACCACTATCTCCTTCTTTATCACTCTTTTTTTTTTGAAAAATTTCCCTTTTTTTACCCCCCCCTTTTTTACAACTATCTCTTCTTTTATCCCTTTTTCCCCTTTATCTATACCACATCCTTCTTTCCCCTTTTTTTCCTTTCATACCCATTCTTTTTTTTCACTCTTTTTCCTTTTCGTACTCATATCTCTCTTTATCACCTTTTTCCTTTTCTATCCCTCACTACTCTTTTTTTTTTCACCTTTTTTCCTTTTTTATCTATACTCACTATCTCTTCTTTATAACTCTTTTTTTTTTTTATCTATACTCACACCTTTTTATCACTTTTTTTCCTTTTATCATACTCCTATCTCTTCTTTATCCCTTTTTTTCCCTTTTATCTATACCACTATCCTTTTTTATCACTCTTTCCTTTTATCTATACTCACTTTTCCCCTTTTTTATCACTCTTTTTCCCTTTTTATCTATACTCACTATCTCTTTTTATCCTCTTTTTCCTTATCTATACCACATCCTCTTTATCACCTCTTTTTCCTTTATCTAACCACTATCCTTTTTATCACTCTTTTTCCTTATCTATCCACTATTCTTTTTTAAACTTTTTTCCCTTTTTATCATACTCACAATGCCTTTTTTTATTATCCAACCTTCCCCTTTTCCTTTACCAACGACTATCCTTTTAACCTCTTTTCCTTTTTCTATACTAAATTTCTCTTTTATCACTCTTTTCCTTTATTATACTCACATCTCTTTTTATCACTTTTTCCCTTTTACACTCACATCCCTTTACACTCTTTTCCTTATCTATACTCACTTTTTTTTTTTTTATCACTCTTTTTCCTTTTCAACTCACTATCCTTTTTTTATCACTCTTCTCCTTTACAAACTCCCTATCTTTTTTTATACTCTTTTCCTTATCAACTCACTACCTTTTTTATCACTCTTTTTCCTTTTACTAACTCACTACCCTTTTTATCACTCTTCCCTTTTAACATACTCACATCTTTTATTATCACTCTTTTCCTTTACTATACCCTATCCATTTATCACTCTTTTTCCTTTATCTATACCACTACCCTTTATCACTCTTCTCCTTATCATACCCCTACCTTATTACACTTTTTTTCCCTTTTATCTAACCACATCCTTTTATCACTCTTTTTTCCTTATCTATACTCACATCCTCTTTATCACCTTTTCCTTTACTATACTCACTATCCTTTTTATCACTCTTTCTCCTTTAAATCAATACCACTATGCTTATTTTTTTCCATTTTCTTTCCTTTTACCCTTTTTCCTTTACTCCACACTCTTTTATCACCTTTCCTTTACATACCACTACTCTTTTTACCCCTTTTTCCCTTTATCTATACTCACATCCTTTTATCACTCTTTTTTCCTTTTTAT
>NC_069428.1:49439037-49462227 GCF_026875155.1 Cherax quadricarinatus | reverse complement strand
GATCCTGATTCTACAAGAAAGATCTGAGAATATCTTAGAGAAAATTAATTCTACTAAAACACTCAGCTCTTGAACTTTTCATGATAGGAAACCTAGAAATTTCAGCATCTGGCAAGTTGTAACTGCATAACAATTTTTTTTGGATGAACCAGAAGCAATGCAGTATGGCCCATTTGCTAGTGTTCTCAACAGCAAGTTGTAATGAAGCAAGAATCAAGTCAACTTATCCATTCCAGCACAAGTTATTGCCAAGTAGTAATTTAATATGAAAGTAAACTCACAAGTTAATAAACAGAAACCATCAATCTTCTTAAATATCTTTTACAGAGGTTACTGATCTTTTTCCTTCAGTCTCCTGAACATCTAAGATGACAGGAAATTCCTACAAACTTCTACTGACATTCAGCATACATTTACCTCTCTACCTTTCTTGTGTGTGTTTCTTAACAGTTTTTGTGCCTGCCATATTTTCCTACCAATTTTCTTTTCAATTTAATGGAGAAAATCATCCATTACAGTGGACCCCCGGTATTCGATATTAATCCATTCCTGAGAGCTCAACAAATACCGAAAATATCGAAAAGCGAATCAATTTTCCCCATAAGAAATAATGGAAATCAAATTAATCCGTGCAAGACACCCAAAAGTATGAAAAAAAATATTTTACCACATGAAATATTAAGTTTAATGCAATAGAATAATTACAATAACAACAATAACAATAGAATAATTGACACTTACCTTTAATAAAGATCTGGTGATGATTGATGGGATGGGAGGAGAGGAGAGTGTGAATGGTGTTAGTGTTTAGAAGGAGAATCCCCTTCCATTAGGACTTGAGGTAGCAAGTCCTTTTCCGGGGTTACTTCCCTTCTTCTTTTAATGCCACTAGGACCAGCTTGAGAGCCACTGGACCCCTGTCGCACAACAAATCTGTCCATAAAGCTCTGTACCTCCCATTCCTTTATGATTTGTCTAAAATGGGCCACAACATTGTCACTGTAATAGTCACCAGCACGGCTTGCAATAGCTGTGTTAGGGTGATTTTCATCCATAAAGGTTTGCAGTTCAACCCACTGTGCACACATTTGCTTAATTTTTGAAGTAGGCACAATGGATTCCACAACTGGCATAGGCTTCTCAGGGTTAGCCCCAAACCCTTCAAAATCTTTCTTAATTTCCATACTAATTCTCACCCTTTTTACCACAGGGTTGGCACTAGAAGCTTTCTTGGGGCCCATGGTGACTTATTTTGCAGAAACAAGCACCAAAAACAGTGATAATATGGAATGTACCGAATGTATCTTTAGATGCGCGCACACTGGCTGGCTTGTAAACACTGGCACACACGGGGCAGTTCAGGCCACAAGTGGACACGTCTCGTACGAATCGTATCGAATACTGGGTTTTCAATTGGATACCGAGGCAAAATTTTTGCGTTAAAACGCATCGAATACCGGATTTATCGAATACTGATGCCATCGAATACCGGGGTCCACTGTAATTTTCTAGCTGCTTATTTTGTCTTCCAAGCCTTGTGTCGTATAAACTCGCAAAGTTTAACATTAATTTTGGTGAAGTTCAGCTTCAATTACAATTACACGTTTCATTCAGGTATGATATATACAATTGTAATTCTTCTAATTCTAATTAATATAGCAATATATATTATTGCAGTCTACATGATTTTACAAATTGTTTCCTAAATGAAGTGTTAATAGAATAAACTTGCCATACAATAAGTGATAGAAAGTAGGAGGGAAAGGGGCCATCCCAGGAACAGTTGAAGGGAGATGAAAAAGGCTTCGAGTTTTAGGGGCTTGAACATCCAGTAGGCTTAAGTAAGAATGTTAGATAAAAGTGAATGGTAACAAGTGGTTTTTAATGGATATGCTGTTGGAGTGTAAGCAAGGTAGCTTTTATGAAGTGATTTAGGGAAACAGGTTAGCTGGCCTTGAATTGTGGAAGTGGGAAGGGCAGTGCCTGCATTCTAGAGGGAAGGGGGGACTGCAGTCAGAGGGTAATCTGAATTTAGATTTTAGAATATTTCTGGCAAGACAGCAACTGAATGAATGATGATGAATTTTTTTTTTCTTTGAGTCACTCTGCCTTGGCAGATGGCAGCTGAGGTAAAAAAAATTTTTTTTTCTATTTTTAAAAACACTCAAATATATTAGAATATATTTATATTAACCCTTTGAGGGTCGACAGGCCCTCTCCGAGACTTGTTCTCAGGGTCGGCCAAATTTAAAAAAAAAAAAAAAAAAAAAATCTTATGAAAAGATAGAGAATCTTTTCCCAATCATAATGACACCAAAGGTATGAAATTTGATGGAAAGCTTACGGAATTATGCTCTTTCGAAGTTAGCGGTCTTGACGATCTTTACGCATCGGCAATTTTGCCCACTTTGAGCCCTATTTTCGGCCAATTCCAGTGTACTAGTCGACAAAAATCATAACTATTTCTCTAGAACTCCATTTTTTCTATTGAATGAGTGCAAGAAACCACCCATTTACTAATTTCAACTATCCAATACAGTGGTCAGAATTAGCAATTTTTCCAATTTCACACAAATTTAAAAAAATGCCAATTTCCAAATAGGGTCCAGAATAAACAAGAAAGACATTCCTGGCACTAAAATAACATTTTCTCTGTTCGTTAGTTGCATCCCCAGGCCCCTCTTATATTTCATCGGCTTTCCACTTTCAATTTTTATTTTTACAAAAAATAGAAGATTTACTGTTATGCAGACTGCTGCATTAGTGTAGAAATAGTATAAATAATATCAGCGCACTTGTGAAATAATATTAAACTCACCAGTTGACGTGTATTGGACGCTTGGCATGATTTGTTTACTTTTGAACTTTGGTAAAAATCGAACATTTCTGCTACTTTGAACTCAATTTCAAGGTACTTTTCATTGTAAAACCAGTCAAAATCATCTCAATTTCTGTAATATGTCTTCCATTCTATAAAATGAGACCAAGAAAACTAGAATTAAACAATAAATACCATACAAAAATACAGTGCAAAGTTGCTGTTTTATTCCAAAAACACGGTCAAAGTTTTTTTTCTCATTATGCACTGTGTGCTGCAGGATTTCTTTTATACTGCGCACACTGACCACATAGACCCATTCTTTTATATGTATGCCTACCAGCTTTCTCCCACTAGATTTGAGGGCGCTAGAATTTAGGCGTACTAGTACGTCAAAAACTCTGGGTCGTAAGCCGTACTAGTACGGCCGAAACCCTCAAAGGGTTAAAAGCTTTCTACATATAAATATGATTCAACACCTACTTTGACTTTAATTCTGTTACTAGATTATAACTGTTATAAATCCTTAATTGTCCATTCCCTTTAAGACATACTTTGAAAGGTCATATAAAATTTTCTCTTGCACGAGCTACAGCATTGATTACTATACTGGATTTTCATAACTGCATGAATTCTCACATGCATTATCAAGTGAGTTTTTTTGTGAAGAGTTTCTTAGATACTAAACATCGATAAGGTTTCTCTCCAGTATGTAGTTTTACATGTGTTACTAGATTAGATTTTTTGGAAAAGCTTTTTAGGCACTCTGAACACTGATAGGGTTTGTATCCCGAATGAACTCTCATGTGAGATTCAAGGTATGATTTACATGTGAAAGTTTTTATGCATTCTGTACAAGGATAAGGTCTCTCTCCAGTATGGATCCTCATGTGTTTTTTAAGATAACATTTTGTTGTAAAATATTTTGTGCACTCAGAACACTTGTATGGTTTCTCTCCTGTATGCACTTTCATATGTACTGCTAAATGTGATTTTAGCGTAAAGGTTTTTAAACACTTTGTACAGTGAAAAGGTCGCTCACCAGTATGAAGTCTAACGTGAGATATAAGATCAGATTTTTGTCGAAAGTTTTTCAGACACACTGAACATGAGTATGGCTTCTCTCCTGAATGAATTCTCTCATGTATTGCTAGACTTGACTTTTTCGTAAAGTATTTCAGACATTCTGAACACTGGTATGGTTTCTCTCCTGTATGGACTCTCATGTGTCCTGCCACATGTGCTTTCAATGTAAAGCTACTCTCACACACTGGACACTTAAAAGGTCTCTCTCCTGTGTGAACTCTCATATGAGACGTTAAACCTGATTTTTGCCGAAAGTCTTTTTGACAAACAGAACACTGATAAGGTTTCTCACCTGAATGAATTCTCATATGTATTACTAGATTTGATCTATATGTGAAGCTTCTTGGACATTCAGTACAGTGGTGTACTTTCTCATCTGTATGAACTCTTCCATGCTTTAATAAATTAGATTTTTTGGGAAATTGCTTTTGGCACACGGAGCACTGATAAGGCTTCTCTTCTTCTGTATCAACATTCACATGCATTGTTGCAAGTATTTGGTAAGAGGTAGTTGTGACACAACACTGTGGTTTTTACACTGAATAAGCTCCTGGGTGTGTGTGTTCTAAAACTTCACTTATATGTCTAGAAAGTGAAGAACACTTAAGACAATATACTGAACTGTGTTGGTATAATGTACTGATATTTATAAACAAATACTGTGACATTAAATCATAAATATATTATTTTCTAAAAAATGATGCTAAGGTATATTGGTGCGGCAAAACCTGACCATAAAAAATGAAATGATTTCTAACAATATGTAACTTCTACGAAGGGATACCAGAAAAAACAGTTAGCCAAACTTGAGTGCTAGAGGAAAGAAAGGCAATGCCTGAACTTCAAAGGAAAGGTGGAGATGTTGTAGTCAAGAGGGAGGGTGGGGACGATGTAGTCAAGAGAGTAATCTGTATTATATTGTCAACACAATTCTGGAAAAAACTGACAGAATGAATAATGGTTAATGTGTCTTATTCTTTCAGTCACCCTACCTTAGTAGGATATGGCTGTTGAGGTAAAAAAAATAATTTATTATATGTCTTATAATAATTTAAAAACTAAATATTTTAATAATTCTCTAAAACTTGCTGAAAATTCTCACCCTAAACTATATAGTAAATACTCCTCTGTATTTCCTCCTAGACATTACTCTGTGTAGAAAGATTTACACAACACTACATACAGTTTTTCAAGAGAAAATCATATTTCTCAAAAATAAATAACTGACAGTGAGAAACTAAATGTTATATGACCATAAATTTTCAATTTCAGGAATTAGTGTTTCTATACAAAGATGACATTTATATTGCAACTATTAGTAATAAAAGTAGCAGTCCTAAAAATGGATCAAACCTGTGTGGGTCATACAGCACCTTATACTCTAGAATATACAGAAATACGAAAACATTTGTAAATATTAAAGAAAAGTATGATTAACTGAAATGATCATACTGATGCATTGATGTCGAGCAACAAACTTGAGATTGAACTTTAGAAAATCCAAGCACATGAATAAATCAGAATACAGTGACTAGAATATTTTACAACTAAGTTACATAATATGTTCTATTCAAGTTGTGGATAGAAAATTTGGAATACAATAAAGTAAACATCAAATTTGGAGTAGCAGGTGTAACATCTTAATTTATTTGCATTACTGCTAAATAGAACAGTAGTTCAAGAGAAGTTTAACCTTCACACAATGCCCGAGTCAAAAAAATTGTGTATATCATATATGTCTTGCAATAAGCAGACAGATGATTGTGAATCTGTCACTCCTTGTGTTGAATGACCCACATGGAAAGAAGAATAAGCCTTCACCACTTCTTGTGTTGTGACCCACACAGGTTTAAAGCCTCACATAAAATCTTTTCATTATCCAATGCAGGATTTTACTCTTGTATAAGGTCTTAAAAACACAGTATAAACAGTTGAGAAAAATTAACAAAAATTACTAACTCCATATACAGTATTAATAATTATTCACATAAAAGTGCTAGACCAGCACAGGTCACAGAGCACCCCTTGACTTGTAAATTCGTTGCTACTGATATTACATGCAAAGGCCTTTTGGTAAGTCAATTTTTAGTGCAATTTATCTTCATAGTACACCAGGTGCTGAGGAAGCAACATCATCTTAGGTTATTGAGGGGAATTTTCAAACATGTTGACACTGTAGTGTTTGTGATGATATGGAGCCCCTAATAGTACTGCACAATGTGTGTAATGATGTGTTCTTAATAACACTGTAGTGTTAGAAATGATGTGGTATTATTAACAGCAGTATATAGTGTTTTGTGATGATGTGGTACTCTTAATAACACTGTACAGTGATTGTAACAATGATATGTTCTTAATAACACGGTACAATGTTTGTGATGATAAGGTATTAATAACACCGTATACCACTGACAACAGTCTTATGATCGTTACAAGAACCGTATGGCACTGAATGTTACAACAGCTTTATAACACTGAATACTGTTACTGCACTGCATGTTCACTATCAGTGTAGACCTGCAAAGAAAAAAAACAGGTGATAATAGTGAGACTCACATGAAACTAATCTACTGCTAACTTATCTAGATTCTCAGATACTCTGAGAACTTTCTCTTGCAATATGCTCTAAAATAAATATTTTGCTTTAACATACCGGCCATCTCTCGCCAAGATAGGGTATACAGTGGACCCTCGGTTATCGGTTGCTCCGCATAGCAGCCGGTTTTTCAGCTTCCGGTTATCAGCCGTTATTTTGCTTATCAGCCATATGGTACATGTCAACCCACCGCTGCCAGCCGCTTGCGCGTCAGTCTGGCTTTGTCTCTGGGCAAGTGAGGAAGCTTTTGCTCATTCATCCAAACATTTCACTATAATCCATAGTTTTTCATGGTTACTGATTAAGTGCAACTGCAAAATAAGTAACCATGACCCCAAAGAAAGTTCCTAGTAAAGTTACTTTGGTAAAGAAAGTGAGAAACATGATGGAATTTAAGGAAGAAGTGGTTAAAAAGTTTGAGAGTGGTTTTCAAGTGCTAGAATTGCAAGGATGTATGGGAAAAACAAATCAACAATCACTTCTATCCTGGCAAAGAAAGAACAAATCAAGGAAGCTGATACGGCAAAAGGAGTAAATGTGCTAACCAAACAAAGGTTACCAATAATGGAAGATATGGAGAAGTTGTTGGTTTTGTGGACCACTGAAAAACAATTAGCAGGAGACTGTGTTGCAGAGTAGATGATTTGTGAGAAGGCAAGGCAGTTGCATGTGGACCTTGTAAAGAAAATGCCTGGAACAAGTGCTGCTGTTAGTGAATTTAGGGAGAGCAAAGGCTGGTTTGAGAGAAAAAATATTCTGAAAATATTTCTTCTTTTTCAAGTCACCCTGCTTTGGTGGGAGACAGCTGATGTGTTAAAAATAAAAATGTACTTGGTAACCCTTTGACTGTAAATCATGTAGAACTACGTCACTTACACCTGGGTCTGTCACCTAGATTGATGTCATGAACGTGGATAAACTGTGAGTGGTAAATTTTGGCCTAGATATGAGAAAATGGGTGTATGGCGAGTGTCCACAAGATAAAACAAAAATCCTGCCTCACGTGCTTCATGAAAGGAAAAACAAAACTTTGACCTTATGTTTTGATTAAAATAGTGACTTTTAGGTGTTTTCTAGGATAGTTTTTATGAATTTTATTGGCTGTTTCTTGCTATCATTTAATAGAATGGAAGATATACAACTGAAATTGAGATGTTTTTGGTTGATTTCAGGGCTAGAAGTACCTTGAAATTGAACTAAATGTAAAAGAAATATCCAGATTTTGCCAATTTTCCTGAAGACAGGTAAGGCCTTCTTACAATCCCTTGGAGGTTTTATGGATTCAACTATTAGGACACCATAAACCATAACCAATCATGCATGGTTATACTTTGTTATCCAAGAAACAAGGTAAATCTTCAATTTTTCATGGATATGAATTCAAAATGGAAGGGAAGCGTAACATAGACAAAAACCTGGGGACATGATTAATGAAGAGAGAAATTGTTGTTTTAGTGCCTGGAATGTCTATATATTATTTATTCTGTATTTTTTTAATTTTATGCAAAATTGGCCCAGTTACTGACCAGTGCATTTTATAGAGTATAGTTCTAATAGTTGAACGGGCAATTTCTTGTGCTCGATAGATTGAACACAAGGAATATTAGTGAAATAGCTAAGAATTTGGCCAAATAGCTTAAAATGGAACCTCAAGTGCACAAAATTGACAATGCACAAATTGCACCTAGTCCACTAACTTTGCACCTGTGTAATTCTGTATGTTTTCCATTAAATTTCATACTTTTGGTGTCATTATCTTAGCAATACTATTTTTGAGGGTATGGACAGTGAAAGGGTTAAACTGGATGCCACCTCTTCCATTAGTTCATTACACCAAGATTTCACTGTGGTTATAAAAAAAAATTTCTTATGATATATTTTCTGAAGCAACAATTGCAAGTGAGACTATTGAGAATATCTGAAGTTGAAGAATGTATGAAGAAAGTGTAATGTTTCATAATTTTAGGTAGGAAATTCTGTATTTTAATAACAGACAAGAAATATCTCCTAGGTAGTAGGTTGGTAGACAGCAACCGCCCAGGGAGGTACTACAGTCCTGCCAAGCGAGTGTAAAACGGAAACCTGTAATTGTTTTACATGATGGTAGGATTGCTGGTGTCTTTCTTCTGTCTCATAAACATGCAAGATTTCAGGTACCTCTTGCTACTTCTACTTACACTTAGGTCACACTACACATACATGTACAAGCATATATATATGCACCCCTCTGGGTTTTCTTCTATTTTCTTTCTAGTTCTTGTTCTTGTTTATTTCCTCTTATCTCCATGGGAAAGTGGAACAGAATTCTTCCTCCGTAAGCCATGCGTGTCGTAAGAGGCGACTAAAATGCCGGGAGCAAGGGGCTAGTAACCTCTTCTCCTGTATATACTACTAAATGTAAAAGGAGAAACTTTTGTTTTTCCTTTCGGGCCACTCCGCCTCGGTAGGATACGGCTGGTGTGTTGAAAAAAAGAAAAGAATAATTCTAAGATACTCCTAAATGGAAGCAGAGCAAAAAAATAAAATAATTCAGACACTCAAGATAAAAAAATTATCCAGTAGTATAGTGGTCCCTTGAGTTGCAATGGGCTGAAGTTACTATAACTATTTGCCCTCATAAAGAAACTTAGTTTTGAGTTGTGATGAAAAATTTGAGATACAATGCATATTTGTGGTTTAATTACATCATCCTTTGCGCTATCAGGTCTTCATGGTTACTAAAGTGCACAGGAAACAGGCTATGTCTCTGAATATCAAACAAAAAAAAAGGATGCAGGAGTTAGAATTAGTGCACTGATTCATGAGTATGGCTTTCCACTATCAACATTTTCTACCATTATGAGGTAAAAAGACATTTTAAAAGATATTCAAGTGGCTGACAAATCTAAGCTAGTGAAAAAAGGCAGAGAAATTATCACAGAGATGGAAAGACTGTTATTAATGTGGATAAGAGAGAAGCAGATGAAGGGAGATAGCGTCTGCAAGTAAATATCTGTGAGCATCCAAATGCAAGGTTAAGCAAAGGTTGCACTTCTGGGGTGTTCGAACAAATTACCTTAAAACCACAT
Source organism: Cherax quadricarinatus (assembly GCF_026875155.1). Classification (NCBI taxonomy): domain Eukaryota; kingdom Metazoa; phylum Arthropoda; class Malacostraca; order Decapoda; family Parastacidae; genus Cherax; species Cherax quadricarinatus. The sequence goes on along the minus strand of NC_069428.1, from coordinate 49,452,659 downwards.
ATTTTGTGGTATGAGTTACGATAGTCTTGAGGTACATTATATCTTCTGGAATGGATTAATACTGTAACTCAAGGCACCACTTTATAGTTTTGCATTGAGGAGAAGGCTGAAGGCTGTAGGCAGTGCAGATGTCATGTCTGAGGGCAATATGAGGTGTGAATATTATGTACAGAATTTGTAGTTTGGAGATAAGGAGTAGGTGTGGGGGTTTTATAGAGAGTTGAGGAGAGGTTACTGAGGTTGTTTGGACATTTAGAGAGAATGGAGCAAAACAAGATAATTGTTGTGTGTATAAATCTGTAGTGGAGGGAAGGCAAGGTAAGGGTCATCCTAGGAAAGGTTGGAGGGAGAGGGGTAAAGGGTTTTTATGTGAGGGACTTGGACATCCAACAGCCTTTACCATCCTATGGAGAGGGAGCATGGACACGGGGGTCGTCCCACAGTTACTAAAAACAACAGACATAGCCCCACTCCACAAAGGGGGCAGTAAAGCAACAGCAAAGAACTACAGACCGATAGCACTAACATCCCATATCATAAAAATCTTTGAAAGGGTCCTAAGAAGCAAGATCACCACCCATCTAGAAACTCATCAGTTACACAACCCAGGGCAACATGGGTTTAGAACAGGTTGCTCCTGTCTGTCTCAACTATTGGATCACTACAACAAGGTCCTAGATGCACTAGAACACAAAAAGAATGCAGATGTAATATATACAGACTTTGCAAAAGCCTTCGACAAGTGTGACCATGGCGTAATAGTGCACAAAATGCGTGCTAAAGGAATAACAGGAAAAGTTGGTCGATGGATCTATAATTTCCTCACTAACAGAACACAGAGAGTAGTAGTCAACAGAGTAAAGTCCAAGGCAGCTACGGTGAAAAGCTCTGTTCCACAAGGCACAGTACTCGCTCCCATCTTGTTCCTCATCCTCATATCTGACATAGACAAGGATGTCAGCCACAGCACCGTGTCTTCCTTTGCAGATGACACCCGAATCTGCATGATAGTGTCTTCCATTGCAGACACTGCAAGGCTCCAGGCGGACATCAACCAAATCTTTCAGTGGGCTGCAGAAAACAATATGAAGTTCAACGATGAGAAATTTCAATTACTCAGATATGGTAAACACGAGGAAATTAAATCTTCATCAGAGTACAAAACAAATTCTGGCCACAAAATAGAGCGAAACACCAACGTCAAAGACCTCGGAGTGATCATGTCGGAGGATCTCACCTTCAAGGACCATAACATTGTATCAATCGCATCTGCTAGAAAAATGACAGGATGGATAATGAGAACCTTCAATACTAGGGAGGCCAAGCTCATGATGACATTCTTCAGGTCACTTGTTCTATCTAGACTGGAATATTGCTGCACACTAACAGCACCTTCCAAGGCAGGTGAAATTGCTGACCAGGAAAATGAACAGAGAACCTTCACTGCGCGCATAACGGAGATAAAACACCTCAATTACTGGGAGCGCTTGAGGTTCCTAAACCTGTATTCCTTGGAACGCAGGCGGGAGAGATACATGATTATATACACCTGGAAAATCCTAGAGGGACTAGTACCGAACTTGCACACGAAAATCACTCACTACGAAAGCAAAAGACTTGGCAGACGATGCAACATCCTCCCAGTGAAAAGCAGGGGTGTCACTAGCACGTTAAGAGACCATACAATAAGTGTCAGGGGCCCAAGACTGTTCAACTGCCTCCCATCATACATAAGGGGGATTACCAACAGACACCCCTGGCAGTCTTTAAGCTGGTACTGGCAAGCACCTAAAGCGGTTCCTGACCAGCCGGGCTGTGGCTCGTACGTTGGTTTGCGTGCAGCCAGCAGTAACAGCCTGGTTGATCAGGCTCTGATCCACCAGGAGGCCTGGTCACAGACCAGGCCGCGGGGCGTTGACCCCCGGAACTCCTCCAGGTAAAACTCCAGGTAAGGGAGGTAGGTAGGGAGGTAGGTGTGTGTAACTCACCTAATTGTACTCACCTATATTTTTTGGTTGCAGGGGTCGAGACTCAGCTCTGGCCCCGCCCTTCAACTGATCGCTACTGGATCCTCTCTCTCTCTGCTTCCTGAGCTTTTGTCATTACCTCTTCTTAAAACTATGTATGGTTTCTGCCTCCACTACTTCACTTGCTAGGCTATTTCCACTTTTGCTGACAACTCTATGACGATAGAGGAAATACCCTTCCTAACGTCCCTGTGCTCGCTGAGCTTCATTTCCATTTTTGACCCTTGTCCCTGTGTCCCTCTCTGAACATCCTATCTCTGTCCACCTGTTCTATTCCCCGCAGTATCTTGTATGGTCATTATCATCGTTCCTCTGACCCTTCTGTCCTCCAGTGTCGTCAGTCCGATTTCCCTTAACCTTCCTCTACGCATTCCCTTTGAGCTCTGGGACTAGCCTTTGCAAACTTTGTACTTTTCTAACTTCTTGACGTGCTTGAACCAGTGTGGATTCCAATGGTGCGCATACTCCAGGTATGGGCCTAACATACACAGTGTACATGTGGTCTTGCTGATTCTTATTTAAGGTTCTGAATGCATCCTTCAGGTTTGCCAGGCGCCCGTATCTTTGCAGCGGTTATTTGGTTGATAGTGTGCCTTCCGTGATGTCTCGGTTTTTATGGTCACCTCCCAGGCATTTCTCTCCACTGAGTAGGTCTGTGTGTGTGTGTGTGGTGTTGGTTGTGTGTGTGTGTGTGTGTGTGTTGTGTGTTGTTATTACCATTTGGTCCTAGGCACATGTCGATTAGACACTAGGCCTGTTGTATGTGCATTCGTGTGTGTGTGTGTGTTTTTAGTTACCATTTGGTCCTAGGCACATGTCGATTAGACACTAGGCCTGTTGTATGTGCATGCGTGTTGTGTGTTGTGTTGTGTGTGTGTGTGTGTGTGTGTGTGTGTGTGTGTGGTGTGTTGTGTGTGTGTGTGTGTGTTATTTACCATTTTTGTCCTAGGCACATGTCGATTAACACTAGGCCTGTGTGTGTGTGTGTGTGTGTGTGTTGTAACTCACCTAGTTGACTCACTTAGTTGAGGTTTCAGGGGTCGAGTCCAAGCTCCGTGACCCCGCCACTTCACTGGTCGCATACTAGGTCACTCTCCCTAAAACCTGTGAACTTATCATACCTCTGCTTAAAGCTATGTATGGATCCTGCCTCCACTACATCGCTTCCCAAACTATTCCACTTCCTGTGTGTGTGTGTGTGCGCGCGCGCGCGCTCACCTAATTGTAGTTGCAGGGGTCGAAACTCAGCTCCTGGCCCCGCCTCTTCACTGAATGCTACTAGGTCCTCTAGCTCCTGACCCCTCCCCTTCACTGGTTGCTGGAAATAAATGGTATAAAATACCGACACAGCATTCTGAACCTGTCTATAAATACTCGCGTACCTTCCACCCCAGGTAGATCTTTTTGTGACTTGAAAAAGCCTACTGTGTGGGTGAAACGTTGTCAATAAAGGATCACATTATACTGAATATGTGTTTATATTTTCACTGGTAGCTACTTGGTCCAATCTCTCTCTGCTCCATGAGCTTTATCATACCTCTTCTTAAAGCTATATACGGATATTGCCTCGACTACCTCGCTTTCCAGACTATTCCACTTCCTGACAACTCTATGACTGAAGAAATACTTTCTACCATCCCTCTGACTCATCTGAATCTTCAACGTCCAACTGTGGCCCTTTGTGCATGTGCGCGTGCGTACGTGTGTGTGTGTGTGTGTGTGTTAGTTTCATCCTTAACTTTCAACAAAAACAATTCAACTCATTAAAACATTTAGAATAAAATAGATAGTTAACTGGGTTACACTTATGAATTTTGAACACAGGTCTAAAATATTTATATTCGCCAACATTAGTCAAAAAAAGTTTCCAACTGTTTTGAATATTATTAATGGAGTAATATATTGGAATTTTATTCCCTTTTGTCACGCAAAATTTTCAGGAAAGCAGAATTAAGGAGAGAGCGATTGGGCGAGTCACTTTGTTTACATAGCAAGTTGCAACGTAAATGAGTTGCTAAATCGGTCTGTTTACAGTGCAAGTAGCAACGTAAATGAGTTGCTGAATCGATGTTTACATTGTAAGTTACTACGTAAATGAGTGGTTGTATCAGTCAGTCTGCTCCCATTGCGCTGCAAAATTGCTTGTCTACATTTGTTATCATAGTGAGACAGATCTACGAAGTTTTCCGACTCTGAGTGTCTACATTCACGTTATATTAACAAATTGATTCAGGCTTCTAACTGCATTACCATGCCATTCTGATTCATTATTTACTTCTATTATTTTTAACGCTTGACACAGATAAACCAGAGTTATATTCAACTTACATCAAAGTACATTTCTCTGTTGTGTTGCTGTTATATTATTAAATTTTTATTATTTTTATTATTATTTCCCTAAGGCATATCCATAAAATTTTAATTAACGTTTGCCTCTTCCACAGACGAAGAAGACCTCAGAGGGCTCGAAACGTGGTCCTGGTGACAGCAAGCACAGCGGTTACCCGCTGAGTTACAAGGCTTACAAATATGATTTCGGAACAAGAACTTGTGTTCATGTTTCTCCGTCACGTCACCATCTGTGACACACCTACTGTCTATTCCAGGCCCAGAAGTTTACCCAGGTAAATTTATTCTCACTCCCTCAAAGCCATGCAGTCTATAAACTCAGAATACGTCATAAACAACTGTCAATGAATAAACGCAAGAACGGACGGGGGATCGAACCGTGGTCCTGGTGGCAGAGAGAGAGAGGGGAGAGAGAGGAGAGAAGAGAGAGAGAGAGGGGAGGAAAAGAGAGAGAGAGAGGGGAGAGAGAGAGACAGAGACAGAGACAGAGACAGAGGGCAGAGACAGAGACAGAGACAGAAGACAGAGACCCGAGAGACAGAGGCAGAGAGACAGAGAGGCAGAGAGGCAGAGAGGGAGAGAGGGAGAGACAGAGAGGCAGAGAGACAGAGAGGCAGAGAGACAGAGAGGCAGAGAGAGAGAGAGCAGAGAGAGAGAGAGACAGAGAGAGAGAGAGACAGAGAGAGAGACAGAGAGAGAGAGAGACAAGAGAGAGAGAGACAGAGAGAGAGAGAGACAAGAGAAGAGAAAAGAGAGAAGAGAGAGAAGAGAGAGAGACAGAGAGAGAGAGAGAGAGACGAGAGAGAGAGAGAGAGAGAGAGACAGAGAGAAGAGGAGAGGACAGAGAGAGAGAGGAAAAGAGAGAGGAGAGAGACAGAGAGAGAGAGAGAGAGAGACAGAGAGAGAAGGAGAAGAGAGAAGAGAGAGAGAGACGAGAGAGAAAGAGAGAGAGAGAGGAAAAGAGAGAGAGAGAGAAAAAAGAGAGAGAGAGAGGACAGAGAGAGAGAGAGAGACAGAGAGAGAGAGAGAGAGAGAGAGAGAGAGAGAGAGAGAGAGAGAGGGGGAGAGAGAGGAAGAGAGAGAGAGAGAGAGAGAAGAGAGAGGAGAGAGAGTGTTAGTTAACCATTTGGTCCTAGGCACATGTCGATTAGACACTAGGCCTGTTGTATGTGCATGCGTGTGTGTGTGTGTGTGTGTGTGTGCAAAATTCCCTGTTTGCAATTAATTATCTATATTATACATCATTACGCATGTGCTAACATGCGTTTAGATTCAGGAGCAAAGTTATGCTGCTGGTGTCTCCACTTCTATAATTAATGTGCCAAATACATGTTGAAGCATTATAGCACCTCTAGAATACATTTCCTCCTCTAAGTACAATTATCTACCATTACAGTTGTCTAACAATTAGTTTATCAAAACGTCCCCTGCTCTAACGAATCCCGATTTCTTCTGCGACAAGCAGAATTTGGCGTAAACCTTTGGGATGTTATGGAACGGGAGATTAGCAATATCAGTGGAAGCTGACAAAATCTGCAGCAACTGTGTGATGCTTTTTATGTCAACATGGACCAGGATCTCTAAAGATTGTTTGCAGTACTTTGTTGAATCCATGCCACGAAGAATTCAGGCTGTTCTGCGGTCAAAAGGAAGCCCCTACTAGAAAAGTCCATCTAATAAAGTGACTACCGAGTGTACATAATTTGAAATCCATAATCAAGTGGGAAAAAAATATTCTCAGTCAAAAAAGATGAGTGACTGACACACCAAGAGGAACTGTAAAGGCTCCCGTAACTGCTTTAGCTGAATAAATTCAGATTTGTGAGGAGAAGAGTTTGGTTGTTTTCAATGGAGTTGTAGAAGTTGTGTGTGCACGTATGCGTGTGCGTGCATGCGTGCGTGTGCGTGCATGCGTGTGCATGATAGGACTGAACAGAGGCAAGTGACTTTTATAACATGATGTACTGCTGGAGTGTGAGCAAGGTAACACTTATGAAGTGATTCAGGAAAACTGGTTAGCCAGCCCTGAGTTCTGGATGTGGGAAGTACAGTTCCTGCACTCTAAAGGAGAGCTGGGGATATTTAAGTTTGGAGGGTTATCTGAACTGTAATGTCAGCATGCCTCTGGCCAAATGGTAATGAGGCGAGTGATAATGAAAGTGCTTCTTCTTTTTCAGGTTGGAGATGGCCATTGTGCTTAAAAAAGTATTAGTAAATGAAAAATTTTAATTTTACATTTTGTTAATGTTGTAGAGTATCCAACAGCAATTTCATGAACACCATCACACTTAGTGTCTAATAATATCATTTACTTTACCTGACTAGTTAATGGTCCAAGTCGGAGTGAAATGTCATCTTAAGTTTCAGTTTCCCATGTTTATTGTATGCTTCCAGTCACGGTATTGTGCCTTTTTATTCTTTACTGTATTTTCTTTTCAGCCAAATAATGCACGAGCACACAAAACTACCATGAGCTTGATGACTGCCGATGCAGCTCAACTTTCTTGGTATGTCAGGAAGCAGTTTTTCCTTGCACCTGTGTGACAATGGAGCATTAAAAATTCATGATCTGTATAGCATTAACTAGCAATTAGTTAACAAGTTTTCTAAACATAAAACAATGATTAATTAAATTGAAAGTAGATAAGAGTCCAAGTATACTTGACCAAGAAAACTGATCACAATTCTGAGATAGGATTATATAAATAATTCTATATATTGTATGTACATTAAGTATATCTACATGCTATTTCTACTCATTTCTGAATTCACTTAATACAATGGCCATCTCCCACCAAGGCAAGATGACCCAAAAAAGAAAAAGCAAAGTTTTTCTTCTTTTTATGACAAACACTGCTTATGGAGGGAAGATTCTTCTCTGCTTCCCTATGGAGTTATTTTTGAAAATGTACCTGCAGAGGATTTCATTGACTTAATCAAACTGTGTGGACTTTCAACCTGTTCTCATGTGAAGACAGGTTATACAATAGACATCTGGGATAGCCATGGGTTCTCTTAGTGCAGTACTGACCATTCTCTATTTTGACCATCTAAACAGAAGCAGGTTTGCCCACATCAATCCCACCAAATTACATGGTTAAGGTATGTCAATGATGTGTTAGTTATACTACTTAAACATTCAATCTTCACAGCTTCAGGGACCAATTCATCCATGTGGAACCCTCTATACAGTTCACCTTAGAAGAGCAGTATGATTCCTTACCATTCCTAGATGTTCTTATTAGGAATAATGACACCTCCAGCTACAAAGTCCACAGGAAGCAACAAATAAAGACAACTTAATTCCCCACTTAACCTATCATAACCTCAGAACAAAGATGGGGTGGTAGTAGATTTCTTTTTATGCATCATCGGATTTGTAGTAATGAACACCTACATTAAGAGCAAGAATACACAGAAAGAGCCCTTTCCATCCTGAGATTTCCTAAACAAATTGTTAACTCCTGCAAGACTAAAGCTCTTAACAGATTTTCAAATCCCTGGTAATATTACATGCATACATGTATGTATGTTGCAATATCTGATAGTTTTTGCATTTGATAAAGCCTAATGTAGGTGCAAAGTCATACTAATAAAGGTCACCTTTTGCTGTATGTGTGCTTTTACCACTATGAACCATAATAGTCTCCTCTATTGACAGAGGCTTCATAGACATAAATTAGTAGATTCCAACAAGCAAACAATTGATATTACCATGTCTACTCTATCAATAAATATAGTATTGGTGTCTCTCAAGGCAGCATTCTGTGATCCATAACTCCTTTCTTTTCTATATCAATAGCTTACCAAATACTAATACTTATTGCTGATGACACTATTTAATGTTATCTCTAGGCCTGACACTACTTACTAAGAAAAGAGGTCAGTGAACTTTTTGGGTATTTCCCCAAAACAAATTTGTGTATAGCGAAATTACCCACTAGACTTGAAAGTCCAGAGTCTGGAAAAGACAAAGATCATTTAAATTCAAAACAGTTTATTGAATCCATTTATATAAAGAAAACAGTCATACAGGTTAAAAAGTATGTATTATACATAATAAAGCAACTTCAAAAATAAAACACAAAAATAACAAAATAATGAGATGAAAAATAAACTACATGAAATAAAAAAAAAACAGTAACAGATAAATTTAATAAGTCCCATTAGGGAACTAAATAATTTGACTGACATTTTCACTTCAGGTTTTGAAGAAACCTGAAGAAACTAAAATTAAGAAACTAAAAATTTTTGTTTGAAAAAAATATAAATTTCATAATTTGACTCGCTTATTAAAGAATAAATTTTTATTCAATTTTATTTATATATTTACTGAGCCTTCATTACCCCCTGAGATTTTCATTTTTGCCTCATTTGGGGTAATTAACTCTGGTTCCCCAACCTTGGACTTAGAACAAACAATAAACAATAAATTAAAAAACATCCACACATGAATGACAGTAAACAAATTTACACTTAATCTATAAATTTGGTAATACAACATTCAACCATATAAGCATCAAGATAAATAACAAATCCAACAAAAAAAAAGGTAAAATTCCAGATTATTATTATGAAGAATCCTCAAGACCAGAAGACATACTAATGAAACAGACAAGATTTGAGTAAATTCAAGACTGAAAGTGTTCTGAAATAGGCAACAAACTGGTGAGAAAAAGGGTCAATCTTGGGGAGTTTTTCTGGGGAAGGATGGGGGCATCTTTTCATCCCCCAAGTCTACAAAATACTGGACGCTTAAAACCATGACCTAGTATTCTCAGTTATGGTTTATTAGACAAAAAATTGGAGAAATTCATTTTTTTTTCTTTTGTGATGACAGATTGTAAATGGAGGGTAAATGTTACCATATAGGGTAAAGGCCTGGGGGCACAATCAATGGAATGCCTGCAATTTTAGTTTTGGTCTCTGTTTTTAAATTTAAAATCTGTTGAAAATAGTGTAAAAATTGGGTACAATATTGAATTCTTGGTACATTAACAGGGCAATTCTGATGGTTGAATGGGCATTTTTTGCACTCAGTGAATAATATGGAAGGTACACTAACAAAATAGCAAGGAAATTACTTCAGTTTGAGCATGAAAATAAACAGAAAATAGGCCCCAAATTCGGTTTAAATCCTGTTGCATAAAAATCTCCCTGAAGTTTAACCCCCACACCTGCAATAACTGTTAAGTAGATAGCAGCAAAGATGTGGCTAATGAGTATAATTTAGTGTTCTCACAAAAGTTTTTTTGGCTCAATGTAGCATAAGCCTGATCACTCGTGTTAAGGAGGCTGGAATACATATAAACGATGTTGTTTTATCTTGTATGTATAAAATTTGTAGTAATATATACATCAAAACTGTGATGTATAAAATAACATCTTTTGTATAATATGTGAATTAAGAGTTCATAACATTTTAAAAAAAGAAGTAAAACAAGTGTTTAAAAATGCATTGGTTTTAACACAGAGATGCTCTTTTGTTTTCTGTATGATTTTGGATTTAACAGACCCTCTCCTCTCCCTCTCTTTCCTCCCCCTCTCTCTTCTTTCCCCTATCTCTTTCTCTCCCTCTCTCCTTTCTCCTCTCTCTTCTTCCCCCTCTCTCATCCCACATTTCTCTCCCCACTCTCTTTTCCCTCCCTCTCCCTCTCTCACTTCCTTTCTCTCTTTTCTCTCTCTCACTTCCTCTCTCATTTCCTCTCTCTCTCTCACTTCCTCTCTCTCTCTCTCTTCTCACTTCCTCTCTCTCTCTCTCTCTCTCTCTCTCTCCCCTCTCTCTCTCCCCTTCTCTCTCTCTCTCTCTCTCTCTCTCTCTCTCTCTCTCTCTCTCTCTCACTCTCTTGATAACCATGACTGGAAGCAGATGGCAGTATGCTTTATTGAGCAAGTTTTTAAGGTGTCAAAGGTGTTCTGGCTATAGTTGCTGCATCTTGGGGTGTTCCTGGAGGTTGCTGCAGTTTGTTAAGACATTGGGAAGGAAGCTGAATGAGCCTGGAAATAAGTAATGGTGTAATTGAGAGAAGCCATGTGGTATGGGACTGGTGTATCCTCAAGCTGCAGTTTTATTGTGATTCCAAGGCAAGGCCTTGAGATTTTGCTATTATTAATTGGTACTGTCGAGTTAGGCATAAGAATTAACAACTGGGCGTCTACACTGCAAACTGAATTGTTTGCAATCCTAATGGCGCTAAAGCTAACCTATGACACTGAGCTTGACTCTGTCATCATTACTGATTCTATGTCATCACTGAAGGCTCTTGACTCATAATGACTCCAACAACATGCTCATTGGGGAAGCCAGGTATAGATACTCAAAAATTAGGGACAAAGGAATTAATGTACAATTGCTATGGATCCCATCACACATTGGATTATTCCTTCATGATAAAGTTGATATGTTAGCCAAGAAGAGTACCCAGAAGGAGAATGTAGAATATAACTTTGGTATAACTGTGTCTAGCATTAGGAATAATATTAGGAGAGAAGTAAATAATGAAAATGATTGTTATAGGAATGCAGTTAGAAGCCTGAGTAGATCTATAACCCACTATGATAACATGAACGTAGATAAGTATGTTTATGGAGCAACTTGCAATGTGAACAGACTGACTGATGTTGTAGTGGCCAGGCTTAGGCTTGGTTACAAGTACTTCTGGCAGTTTGGGAGACACACAGATGATGATCAAACTAAATGTAAATTATGTGATCAGGCATATGGTCACTCTCTTGAACACTATGTGCTTAATTGTCCACTTATTGAGGAATACAGAGACAGACAGTATAATAACCTATGTGACATGTCAAGATATCTTATTAATGAAAATAAGATACCAGATATACTAAGCAAATTTCCTAAATTTGCTTGTAACAGATAAGTGAACTATAGATATGTAGATATAAATCCATATGTATTCCTGTTAACTCTTTGGGGCCTAGTTCCTAGGCCTTTTGTGTATCCATATGCTTTCGCGCTACCGTCCACAGGATGGATATGGGGTGCACAATAAACTAGCCACTTCGGTGGCAAAATCTAAAAATCTAATCTGTAGTGAATACCATTTATGCTGTGAGAAGGAACATGGTTCACTCTAGGCTATAGTACAGCAGTATTCTAGCATAAAGAGAAAAAGTGGCTTAACCCTTAAATGGTCCAAACATATATATACGTATTTTCAACATCTTAAAGTATGTAAAAAAAATGTAGATCTTCTTTTGTTTTACATTTGAAAACGTGTAAAAAAACTTTTATCTACATTTTTTTTTGTTATATTTGAAAATATGTAAAAAAAAAGTAGAATCTACTTTTGTTAGCACTACGGAATTTGAATGTCAATCTCTTTGGACCGTTTAAGGGTTAAAGAACAGTGGTATAACTCAAATTACTTATTGAGTGTTAGTAGTTTACTTTTTGTCAATATACCATTAATATAATAACATTCTTTTGTCTCTGTGAGAAACTGAGATGTCCCTGGCGAGCAAAAACATCTTAATAAATTCCATAATATGAATAATGTCATTTATTTTTTATTTATTAACACTCGGCTGCTGTCACCAAGGCAGGGTGGGACTGAAAAAAAAAGGAAAACTTTCATAATCACTCCATCACTGTCTTGCCAGAGGTATCCTTACATTACAGTTATAAAACTGCAACATTAACCACCCCCTCTTCAGAGTGCAGGCACTGTACTCCCATCTTTGCATCAGTCTGGACTGCAGTTTCCATGATCCCTATAAAAATGTTACCTTGCTCACACTCCAAAGCATGTCAAAGTCCTCTAAATCAATTTGTCTCTACTTGCCTCCTATCCAACCACACTCACGCACACTTGCTGGAGTCCAAGCCTCTCGTTACACAAAACCTCCTTTACCCCTTCCTCCAACCTTCATAGATCGTCCCATACCCTGTCTTCCCTCCACTACAGATTTATACACTTTCAAAGTCATTCGATTTTGTTCCATCCTCTCTAAATGTCTGAATCACCTCAATAAAACCTCCTCAACTTTGGATAATAGTTTTGGTCATGCCACACCTCCTCTAATCTCCAAAAAACTTAAGGATTCTCTGCATTATATTCATACCACAGACACAATATGACATCATCCTCTGCCTCCAAGCCTTCTTGTTGCAACATTCATCACCCATCGTCTCACACCCATACAAGAGCACTGGGAAAACTATATTCTCATAATTCCCCTCTTTGCTTCATGGTAAAGTTCTTTGTCTCCAAAAACTCCTCAGTGCACCGCCTCACCTTTTCTCTCATCAATTCTTTGATTTACCTTCATCCTTCATGGACCATCTGCTGAACACGTCACTCCTAAATATCTGAATACATTCACCCTCCCTCCTTACTCTCTCCCTCCAATCTGGTATCCAATCTACCATTTCCTAATTTTGTTTATCCTCATCACCTTACTCTTTCTTATATTCATTTTTTAATTTTCTTTTTTACATACCCTACCAAAGCTCATCACCAACTTCTGCAGTCTCTTCAGAACCTCCCCATAAAGAAACAGTGTTATCTGTCATTAACTTCAGTAAACTGTTCCAATTTTCCTGTGGGAACCTCACGTCAGTCCAGCACTTGATGAAACAAATGTTTGAGTTAAAGTCACAATACATGGCTTGCTGTGAATAATATTATTGTAGAGAACTATTAAGTGTTGCCCATAACTCCTTGACTTATGGGCTTCTAAACTTAGCTATGTCTTCAATAAATAAAATAATAGCAAGAACCCATAGAAATAAATCACTTTTTCTAGTTTTTGTTTTTTTGCGTTATCCTGGTTTGCAATTTACACTATATATAATTATACTATGTGTACCTTGAATAAGAAAAAAAAGCACATACCGTGACTGGAACGATACACAAAATAACCCGCACATAGAAGAGAGGGCTTATGTCGCGTTCGGTCCGACTTGGATCCATTGGTGACATTGTAATGTCCAAGTGGATCGAAAACGTTCGTCCCGCGTAAGTTCCTCTTTCTATTTGCGGGTTATTTATGTATAGTGTACCCTGTTTGTCAAATAAATTTACTTGCTTAGCGAGCTATGAAAAGCTATGAACTACTGTGCTATTTATCTCTTAAAATACAACATAACCCCGAATGAAAATCAGACAGGAGAATATATTACGAATAATGAAAGTTCCTGAAAAAAAACGACTTTCAAAAACTACCCTAAATCTATTAATTTCCGTCCACACAGTTGTCATGGAGGGGATGGATGTGTCTTAG